>CM045769.1:126601759-126866759 GCA_025200525.1 Camellia lanceoleosa | reverse complement strand
TGGCATGGTATGTCTCAAACAAATTACAACTAGGGTTGGCTCTGTGCTGGGGAAAAGATGACATTTTATTTATCATGCATGGATTTTGAAATTTTTGCAGAGAAACTCATCCTATACAAACCTGCCTTCTCAAGCAATATAACATCAACAACTACCATGAACGATGAAATTAACATATTATAATCTAGTTTTACTAAAAAAAATCTTGGAAAAACAGAGACAAGGGAAAATTCACACCAATATCATGATGAGGCTGACCCACAAATTTTAACAGAAGAATCGAAAATAAACCCAAAAAAGACAGATGGGCAAAAAAGTTAATGCCCCTTTCAATACAAACAGCGCAGATCTACACAATTTTTTTGGGGAGTTCAAGAAACAATGCATTTCATAATATTTTGGTAGAAATCTTCATAACACTTATAGTGGGACCTCCAAACTCTAGACATATATTACAAAAAGGCCTCGACAAGAAAGAACATATTTAATTTGGTCCCCACAACACTACTGTCCTTGTTGCCTTGAACAAAGAGATATTTGGACTAGGGCAAACTTGACTTTACCTCCTTCTAGTTTGGGCCATGTGCGGATTACCCCCCCTATCATTTGGAAATAACCACATAACCCCCATGTGGTTTGTGGACTAAGAGCACACACTTCTGTTAACAGAACATGTAAATTAACCTTTATACCTTCATTTTCTTCATCTCTTCTCTTCTAAATTAAACCTATATATATATATATATATCTTCTTCCATGGTTGCCAACTGTGACAAATTCAACTTCCGCAATCAGCACCCAAGTGGCAAACACATGATTGCAAACCTTACCCATTCTATTTTTACTTCCATTTTGTGATTTGCATCTGTTGTGTGTGTATATGTATATATATGAGACCGCTATTATTTAATTGCAAGGGATGAGGTGCCATTGCTATCAAGTTAAGATAGATTTTAAGAATATCATTTAATTTCTATGTAATTACAAATCCTCTATCTTTTCACCTGTCTTAAAATTCAAATTTTTACCATTAAAATTCAGACTTTTCACTTGCTTCTGTTAGTCTTTCATAAAACCCAGTTTAACTAATCTTTGCTTATATATATGTGTGTGTGTGTGTGTGTGTGAGTATATATATGCATAATTGCAATCGGTTTAACACCCATTTTAACCCATAATAGCTATATATATGTCCATAATTATTATCATAATTAAATTAGAATTACTTTTATAAAGTAGAGAGAGAAACAGAAGTGGGGGAAGATGGGTTTCCATGGAAGCAAACAAAGGCAACAAATCACATTCAAAGATGGGAGGCCATTTTACAACCAACATGTGTATTTATATGAGCTAAATGGTTATTGTGATGTTTTTCAGGAAGTATAGGAGGTGTTGATCACTGTGTAGAAATGGAGTAGATACAGATATAGTAGAGAGAGAAAAAAGAATGGCATTTTTTTATATATTTGAAGCTGTGAAAGGGATATTTTCGTTTTTAAAATGAACCTACTCTCCACACAGGCGAGTGGTTCTCACATTCCATTATGTTAGACAAAAAAGCTAAAAGTGCACTTTAGTCCACAAACCACATGGGGGTTATGTGGTTGTTTCCAAATGATAGGGGAGTAATCCACACATGGACCAAACCACAATGGGATAAAGTGAAGTTTGCCCTTTGGATTATTGAAATACTTGAAACCAAATCAACACTTTTGAATTTATTATATCTACCTAAAAATTTAGGGTAAATAAAAAATCTACCCCCTGAACTAGGTCCAATTTCCACTTTACACCTTGAATTTTATAATGCCAATGCAGTCCCTAAGCTTTAATGAGGGTCAACTTAACTACAACATTTAACAAGAGTATTGTACATTCATAAATTGTTTCGAGTATTTTTTTGCAATAAAAACCTAATATTTTTGTTTCCACAACAAAACCACTATTGCCAAACACCTTTACCTTGCCGGTGGTACGAACATAAATCAGTTAATCTCCACCACTTTTTCCAGTTACCGTCTGTAACATAACACTAACATCCATCAACACCATCAACACCCAAATCTGTGAAAGTACCAACTTCTCACGTATACCTGTAGGCTGTAGCAACATCACCTCCAACAGTCTCACCTTCATATCTCCAACCCCCATTATTAACAAATGTGAAATCATCAATTCATAGTCATGTTACATGTATAACAGCCTCCTTCCAATAAGAGAAGCTATTATACAGGCCTATTAGTGCACAGATAGAGAATCAGAAGAACATTAAAAAACAAATCCAATTGAAAAACATATATAAAACAAAAGACATCAAAACAAGAAATCTACTCCTCTCATTTCACCCTCACTCAGTACCATTTTTATTACCCGTAGTCATGCATATTTGAGCAGTGAATTGCTGATTTCAAATTAAGTTTCTTTCTTTTCATCATAAAATGAGCAAATGTATTAACCCCAAGGGGTTGGCCTGGTGGCAAGACCTTGGGTCTTGAGGATGTGCTCCCTCCAAAGTTCAGGGATCGAAACCTCTTAGGTGCAAACAATTTCTTGAGGTTACCGTGGTGCACTTGCGGGAAACTCCTTACCAAGAGCTTGTGCACCCCTAGGGATTAGTCGGGTTATGATCCGGATACCCCAGTGCCAATCAAAAAAAAAAAAGAAAAAGAAAAAGAGCAAATGTATTGACTTCTAATTAATGGGAAGAACAGGTTCCTTACCAAGAGCTTGTGCACCGATAGGGATTAGTTAGGTTTTGATCCGGATACCCCAGTGCCAAAAAAAAAATTAAAAAAAAAAAAGAGCAAATGTATTGACTTCTAATTAATGGGAAGAACAGGTTCAACTCAATCTCAAACCTATCCAATGAAATGTTGGGATAGTATGGGTCCTAATAAATACTGATCACTGACCACTCAACCAAATTTTGGAGTAAAGGTATTTTAGTTGAGGAGGAGACAGCAATCTCTATGTTCAGTAGCTTTCTGATCATAAGTAAAAAACTGCACCAGCCATGGACGTAAAGCCCTAGTTTTGGGGTGAACCACATAAAACGATGTCTAGGGAGGGTAAGATGTACACCATAATACATGTAAAATAGCACCTAAAGTGGTGTGGTGACCATTCTCTGCTAGCTAGTACTAGTGCCAGCATACACTCATGCTGAAAGATCAATCCAACACAACTCTAAATCCTCTAAAAAAATATTGCCGAAATTTTCAAAACTAAGATTATAAATTGGGCATAGCACAAGAAGCAGCAGGGGAATTCTGGCCAGCAGCGAATGAATCAAGATTATAGGATTAGTATGAAAATTAAGTTTACAATTATAGGGTCAAATATTTGAATTTTGGGATAGTTTTTGGGCTTTTCAGTAGCTGGCTGTGGCTGCAAATATTAATAACAGTGCAGGAAATTAAATTAAAAAAGAATATGAAGGGGGGCTAGAAAAAATTATCAATCCTATGTATGCATCAGCCATGCTAGATCCTAGGTTCACAAGTTTGTTAACTATCAATAGTCACTGAACAAAGAGGAGAATTCAGCTAGTATAAAGAAGCTCTTGTACCATGTCACAGTCCAGAAATTAAAAGAAGACAAAAATCTTTGAGACCAATGAAGCTCTAATAATCATTGATCATATCACATATGTAATGAAGAAGAGATGGAGAATCATACATAATCCATGTCAGCAAAAATTAAGATATCATAGGGTTTATTTATTGATTAGTATCTTAACAAATTATACTAGAGAAGATTAAATGAAGACAATAATCATTAAGATCAATGAAACTCTAATAATCATGGACATATCAGATATGTAATGAAGAAGAGATGGAGAATCATACATAACATAATCCTTGTCAGCAAAGATTAAGATGTCACAAGGGTTTTCAATTATTCATCAGTATCTTAACAAATTATACTAGAGAATGAATAATTGATTGTAAGAACCCAAAAGAATGTTATATGTGGAGCAGAGAAGCTCCAGTACAATATTTAGGAGGAATAAATTGAATGGTCCTGAAGAAGAAAACAAGAAGACAGAGAACCAAAAAGTGATGAATACAAGTTTTAAATCCAAATCTGCTTTAAAGAAAAATGAACAAAGTACACTCAACAAATAAAAACTGGAAAGTCGTAAATCCTATCCAAATAAATCGGAAGTTAAAAAATTCTTTCTGTATGTGATCATGAAGCTTGTTTATCTATTACTCATATACATATTGCAAAAAATTGATATTATGTTCTAGTCAAGATGCAAAACTATTATATGATTTAAGCAGCAATAAAATACATGATTCAAAATATCTCCAACAAGTAACCAAAGAGAGGCACACCTCCCATCATCACGAATGAAACCTTGATGCCAAAGTGGGGTTACTTGGAAACCTTCCATCACCCTTTGATTAAACTCCTGTACAAAACATGGATTGGAAAGAAAATACAATAAATATTAGTTAGTATGATCTGCATCATATAATCATGAGCTACCATTAATAATCTCCATCTTGGTGTTTAATAACATTATGAGATATCAACCACATTTGCATGAAGAAAAGACCATGAAGAGAGAAAAATATAGAAAATAAATGTCTAAATCCAATAGTAAGGTCATACAAGTATTCAAAGTGTGAAGAATATCTTACCTTTTCAAGTTATAAGCTAATACTTACAGAAGTGGAAATCATTTCAGAAACGACAAAAAATATATCAATGCAATCCATTCAACCAACCAATAACAGTTTGAAGTAACCATTGCACAACCGTAGTTAGCATTCAAAAGCTATTACTGTCATGCAATAGATATCCATACAGGTTTAGACATCAAATAAAACTATTTCTATAGTTTCTAATACAATGCCTTGGAAAACCATAGTTGCACGAAATGGGGATGGGGAAGGGGGCATGAATATATTTTACACATTAAATATATAAATATTTTCTAACAACTATTTTTCTTGCTTAGTTGTAATATATGTGTTAAAATATGAATAAATATTAGAGATTGATGTCAATTGCAAATTGTCTCCATTAAGTATAAATAAATATAATAATGGAAATAGAAAGTATTAGAATAAGCATTAGTTGTTTTTCTTTTGTTTCTTTGAGATTTGTATGTTTGAGAGATTCTATTTCAAGTGGGAATGAGTTCCCTCCTCAACAGAAGTGAGTTTCTTACGAATTTCTTATTTAGGAGAGCATAATCAAATTTTTTAGTAAGAAACATCACCCAAGTAGGAGTTTCCTAGCGATTTAAAATTATGTCAAGTGTGAGAGAAATTAATACATAGGCATGACAAAAACTAATGATAGTAAATTGGAAATGAGAGATTGGAAAATAGGTGTGAGAAACTTCATGAATGTTAATAATGAAAAAATTATCCATATTCCACTTCTTTTTTATAAAAAGGAGGGAGGGGGGACACGTGGCTTGGTGGCTCAACTTTGATGGTTACCTGGATGCAAACACCATGTGTCATTTATTCTCACATGTGGCCCTTCAGAGTTAGATGTAAGCACTATGCTTTATTTGTTTCTCTTGTTATTTATTTATTATTATTCATTACTATTACTCTTAGCTTTTTATTGTTTAGTATTATTTATTTGTTCTTTTCCTATTATTATTTTTTGGCCAAGTGAATTTTCCTAGAGCTTTATTCTAGTTCCATTTTATTTATTATCTTTTATCATGTCTCCTATAGGAAGAACGCCTTAATCCCTTTTACTACTTTGATAACTAATTCCATGTAAACCGGATTTTAAAAATTCACCCTTGCAATGTATGTACTTCAATTGTGCATAATACTGTGATAAAAATAAGGTATCCACAACTATTTGTCATCTACATGTTCAATCTTTACTTCTCCATTATTTCTACTTCTATTGTCATTAAATTACATTCCATATATTCAATTTTATTTCTATTAATTTTAAATCCTCTTGACTCAATCCTTTTGACTCAATTGCTTCTCTCCAAATTTGTAATTTAGTGTTGTTTCCTTACTTAGTTTCATCCACTAATGCCATCTGTGAACAGCATACACCATAGGGCATCATCCTAAATGTGTTTAGTTATCTCATCCATAGCGAAGGCAAAAACAATGTCATCTATGAACAAAATACATCATAGGGCATCATCCTAAATGTGTTTAGTTATTTCATCCATAACTTAGGCAAATAGGCAAGGACTCATAACTGACCCTTGATACAACCCTACAATGATTGAAAATTCACCGGGTCTCTTGCAGGTGATCTAATCATAATCAGAACTCCATCATACATGTCTTTTACAGCATCAATATACCATTTGGTCACAACTTGATAAAGTTCAAAACCCATGATTAAAGGAAACAAATACAAAAATTTACTCATAATCACATAATTCAATAAATTATGTACAAATCAGTTATATTTGAAAGACAATGTTTTAGAGAAAAACCAAGCGAAAAAAAATCAACATTTACATAGAAAGGAGATGATCCAAAGAAAGAAAACAACCTTAGGTGGAACCTCCTTATGTGGAGGCTTCTTGCCATTTTGAGCTATAAAAGTATTTCCCAGTGTCAGCTCATGCCTACCTATGCATCGACAAATTCTGGATGAGACAATCAATTATGATAAATCAAAATTCTAAAAGCATTAGATAAAAAATGGAACCAAGATAAATATGTGATTTTCCACAATAAAGCATGAAACTTCTCTTTCCACTGAAAAGAAGGGAGCTGAAACAATCTGGTTATATAAACACATGTAAGCCCTCACAAAATAGCAATCAAGTTTTTCATTAAAAAAATCCCATGTCAGCACTTCTGATAGTGAAATAATAATGAGATGATTGCACCAATATTTTAATAAATAAATACTCTAACCAGCATTCAGGCCAAGAAGGGGACAGATTGCAGTTACTAAATCACAAAGAAAATATACCAAAGAAAAGTCAATTATGCCTAAAGTGAATGGTTCTACTAATAAGGAACCATTATGAAGTTTTTCTGTTCCATTGAGAAACGAAAACAAGAAGTCAAAATCTTAAGGCAATTAAAACTTACTTCCCCAGAAGTTACGAGATTCTTCAGTGTATTGACAAATATACTTGTCATCCGCACCAAGTATTTGAGCCCCAACTCCTGTAAATCGAGGTCCATGCTGTGCCTCTTCCAATCTTGTCAATTTTTTACGGAATGCTGGATTCTCCACAGAATACATAAAGCAGAAGCTCTGCCTCCGTTCTGGTATTGACACCTTGAAGTACCAACCCTCAAAAAATTTCCGGGTGCTTCCATCGAAATGATACCTGATTCAAGAACCCAATCACATATCAGAGTATGAAATATTGTACAGCTTTTCCCTTTCTTTCATTTTCTTTAACCTAAAACAAGAAAAACAGAGCACTCAACAAAACATTTCCTTATATTTTCTCTCATCTTATCAGCAACCAGAAATAGAATAAGAAAATTTTAAATATTATTTTCACTTGCTATTTTTTCAATTTTTTTCCCAGCAACCATGCAAGGCATAAATGAATTTATAATGCAATTTTTCCGTTCTTTCCCTTCTCTCCAGAGCAACCAAATAGGATATAAGTCGGAACAATTAGGGCCAGCCCTAAGCATAAGCCGGCATAGCAGCCGTTTAGGGGGCCCCTATTTTTTAGGGCCGGCACTAAGCATAAGCCGGCAAAGCAGCCACTTAGGGGACCCAATTTTGACTCAAATCATAGGTCCCACACCTAGGTCCAGCCCTTATACTAAGCTCAAGAACAAAATTATTTTTATTAACCCTCAATCAAATGAAGTGCCCCAGCTAAAGTCCAAAATTCAAAGGCTGATTTTATCACCCGCCTATATGTATATACAACAAACTTATTTTGCACCCACCACACACAATTTCTACCTTAAGTCCCCAAGAGACCCCTTCTCATTTTTTACGCCTCTTTTTCATATCTCTCTTTGAAGCTCTCTGTCATCGCCAACCCCCATCGCCAACAACCACCACAATTGACGATTAATAACCAAAGAACTATCTTCATTAATAACTAAAAGTCCATACAAAAGCAAGAGTTGATTTAAATTTGCAATTTTTAGTTTTATTTTATTTGATTTTTTAAAATATATATACATATTATTGACATGTGGTTAGTTGTAAATTAAACTTGCACTGTTTGCTAAACCCATTGACTAAAAACCATTGGAATTACTCCACACCTAGTCCCATATTAGGAGTTTGCTTGGGAACCTAAAACGCTCAAGGTGCCCCTAAGAACATTATAGGCAATCCGTGCTTCAAATGTATCAAGACATTCATGCATCATTCAATAACATTTACAACTCACTAATTTTTTTACATACAACATTAAACATATTTATGTTTATTTTTGGTAAAAGCAAATATAAAAATAGTTTTACCATAAATAAAAACATATGTTTGATATGCACGTGTTTTAAAAACAAGTGAGAGGGGTGGCCGGAAATGGTTGTCAGCCACCAAGGGTGGTGGCTAATAGTCTAACAGACGGTGGCCAGAGGTAATTGCCGGTGGGAGGTTGTTGGCTCACTGGAGATGATGGCCAAATGTGATAGGCAGCACTGCAATAGTGGTGATAACAAATGGATGGTAGAGGGAGGAATGAGTGAAATTTTGTTTTCTAAAGGAAGGAAACTGACTTCATTTTTTTTTACAAGAATTTAGTAAATTTTGTTAGATAAAATTCTCCATATAGACCAATTTCTTACCATTAGACAAAACGGTAATAGGCCCACATTTTGTAAACTATATAACATTTTCCATATAGACCAATTTCTTACCATTAGACATAAAGGTAGTAGGCCCACATTTTGTAAACTATATAACATTTTCCATTTTGTAAACTATTTACAATTATTTGAAAACATATATAGACCCTAACAGGGACGGATGGAGAATTATCACTATAGAGGTGCAAAAGTATGCTAGGGGTGCAAACCCCAATAATTTTAAATTATTTTCAATATACTAGTATAATGCAATCGCTCCCATCCGCACATCCCCTCGATCCATCATTGGACCCTAAACCATCTTTTCTTTATAGTTTTCAAAAAAAAACAAAAAACCAAAAAAAAAAAAATTTAAACAGTGAAAATTGAAAATTGTAAATAATGTTACCAAACGAAACCTCAATGTCAGTACATACACACACACACAAATACATACAGAAATCATGAATACAAAAACTTCACTCAACAAATCTAGCAATCAAAATTGATAACAACAGTTGTAAATTAAAGCAGCACTTGATTATCGAATTACCCGCTGTGCGGAGTCCGGAGATCGCGATTGGGAGGCGTAGGCACATAAACGGGCGTGACAGACTCCGTCTTTTCGACCGTCGATGAACCAAGAGATTCAGCCTGAGAAACAGCGGAGGCTGGTGCATTTGATCGACACCGTAGCTTCTTCGGAGTCCTAAACGATCGTTGCTTGAAAGATTGAGCAGGTTTGAGACTCTCTACTCGATTTACAGCTCTGGAATCGAGAAATGGAGTAGGAAGCCCCAAGTGTGGAGACCTGTTGCAAAGTGAATAAACGTTCGCTTCCATTGAAATTTCAAGAATTTGGACAGAGAGAGAGAGAGAATTCAGAACTCCAAACAAGAGGTGGCGGGGGTTCGGAGGAACGAAGTGGAAGGTAGGTGGTGTGACACGATTCTCTCTCCTCCTCTGCAATATCAATAACGTAGATTCGTTGTTGTCGGGCTATATTAAAATAATCAGAAATTAAGGCCTGGCTAGTCAATAAAAATAAAATAAATTAAAATAATTAATATGATAAAATATTATAGGGAACTTTTTTGAAATTTAGGGTTGGTTTGGGGTGTTCTAAAAAAATGTACTTTTTGTCTTTTTGGATTAAAAAAGTTGAGAAAAAAATATGAAGGTTTGAGTTAACTTTTTTGGATTTTTATGGAAAAATGTGTATTAAAAAATTGTATAAAAAGAGGGATAATACTTGGGACCCCCTTTTGGGGCACCCCCTCACCCCCCTTTTGCCATGTGTCAGGGGGTGATTGGATGTGCAGGAAAGTGGACCAATGAGAGAAGAGAGGGGGTCAAAAGGGGGTCTAAAAAAGGGGGTCTCTATCACCACCCTAAAAAGAGTGTGTAAGAGATGAATAGTGACAGGTGGGCCCAGCCGTACAAATCGGCAGCCGTGTATTGGGGTTCAAAATTATTGGGTAATTTTTGTACAAAGCATTGGACGGTTTTGTTTGGCCCGTGGGGGTCATCACGGGTCCCATTTTAATAATCTGAACTGTTCAATGTGTGTAACTCGTCGAACACTATATATCTATAAAAAATCACGTTAATCGGATATCGATAGCTATCTGATCAGATCTATTTATTTTTCAATCATTAATTATAACACCATCCATTTGTCGTACAAAACTGATCTGATCATATAGTTATCGATATCCGATCAATGTGATTTTTTGCAGATATATAGTACTCGACGATTTCTACACATTGAACGGTTCAGATTATCAAAACGGGACCTGTGATGGCCCCATCGGACGTCTGGCGTGTGTGTAAATCACAATCGATTACACAAAGCCACTTCCATGACAAAGAAGGTGCAGTGGTCACTTCGGTGGTCAGTTTTTGTTGAAAAAAATTATTTTTTAAATTATTTTTTTTTTGTGAATAGTGATACCTTTTTGGATTTTTGAGTAACTTTTTGGCTTTTTGACTTATATAGGTCAAGCCAAACTAGGCCTTAAATTTCACCCAATTTATATTTTTTTTTTACTATTCCATTAGGTCCTATTTGAGATAAGAAAACCAAAATACCATTTTTATCTACTTATGTTCCATTTAGTTCACATTATTTTCTTATATTTCAATAAGTCCTATGAGTGACATAATTACCAAAATACCCTTAATATAAAAGTTCACACCGTCAATGTGAATGTTCATATCGTCAATGTGTAGGGGCTCGCCCATGTCGATCCTTGTGGGTTCCCGGAAAAATTCGAGTCGGGCCGGGGCGGGCCCGACCCATTGACAATGTGAATATTTACATTGACATGTTATCATTCACATTAATAGGAGTGTAAAATTGGCTCGCATCCCATGGCGACGCGAAACCCGCCTGCGGCCCATGGGCGGCCCCGGTCCGGCCCGTTGACAATGTGAATATTCACATTAACATGTTAACATTCACATTGATAATAGTATAAAATGGCCCGTGGCCTATGAGTGGCCAAAAGCCCGCCCGCGGCCCGGGGCGGGCCCAGCCCGTTGACAATGTAAATATTCACATTGACATGTTAACATTCACATTAGTAGGAGTGTAAAATTAACCCATACTGCCGCCACATCTAAACCCACCCATTGACAATGTGAATATTCACATTGACATGTTAACATTCACATTGATAAAAGTATAAAATTGGCCAGCGACCCAGGGCTGGCCCGGCTCGACCCGTTGACAATGTAAATATTCACATTAACATGTTAACATTCACATTGATAGGAGTGTAAAATTAGCCCATGTCTCGTGGTTGTCCGAAACTTACCCGTGGCCCATGGGTGGCCCGGGGCAAGCCTGGCCATTTTTTTTTAATTCTTTTAAATTTTTTCTACCAAAATTTTATTATTTTTCACAAAAAAAGACACTAGACCTCGGCGTGGGCCGGGCCTCGGACCGAGCCTTGAATGGGCCTTAACCGAGCCGATGAGCCGGGCTAGGCTTCAAAGTGATGGCCCAGGCCCTAGCCTAGGGTCTCGGATTAGGCTTGAGCCTGGGCCCAAACGAGCCTTTCCCAGGCCGAGTCGGGCCGGCCCACAGGCCAAAAAATTAGGCCCAGGCCCTAGCCTTGGCACAAGGGTATTCGGGCTTTGGATGGGCCGATAGATCGAGCCTCGGGTCGGGCCGGTGGGCCTAGGCCTGGCCTCGAGCTTAGGTTGGGCTTGGGCGGGCCTGGCCATTTTTTTTTTTAAATTCTTTTTAATTTTTTTCTACCAAAATTTTATTATTTTCCACAAAAAAAATACATTGCGCCTCGGGCAGGCTGGGCCTCGGATCGAGCCTTGAATGAGCCTTAAGCAGGCCGATGGGCCGGGCCGAGTTTTAAAGTGATGACCTAGGTCCTAACCTAGGGTCTCGGACATGCTCGGGCCCGGACCCAAACGAGCTGGGTCAGGTGGGCAAATTTCACGTCAGGGCCAATTCTACATTCCTATCAATGTGCATTTTAACATGTCAATGTGAATATTCACGTTGTTAACGGACCGGGCTGGGCTTATCCCGGGCTGCGGGCAAGCTTTGGGCAGCGAACAAATTTTATACTCTTATCAATGTTAATGTTAACATGTCAATATGAATATTCACATTGTCACGGGTCGGGCCAAGCCGGTCGCCTGTCATGATCGGCCAGATTCTTGAGCCAATTTACACTCTTATCAATGTGAATGTTAACATGTCAATGTGAATATTCACATTGTCAACAATGGTCGGGCCACGCCAATTTTATACTCTTATCAATGTGAATGTTAACATGTCAACGCGAATATTCACATTGTCAACAGGGCGCCGCTCAAGCCGCCCAGCCATGGCGGGTTTCGACACCACGAGGCGCGCCGATTTACACTCCTATCAATGTGAATGTTAACATGTCAATGTGAATATTCACATTGTTAACAGGACGGGCTGGGCCTGCCCCGGGCCGCCCACAGACCGTGGGCGAGTTTCGGGCAGCCACGTGGCGCGGGCTAATTTTACACTCCTATCAATGTGAATGTTAACATGTCAATGTGAATATTCACATTGTCAACGCACCGGGCAGCGGGCTTTTGGCCGCCCATGGGCCGCGAGCCAATTTTATACTCTTATCAATGTGAATGTTAACATGTCAATGTGAATATTCACATTGTCAACGGGCCGCCACCCACGGGACGCGGGCCAATTTTACACTCCTATTAATGTGAATATTAACATGTCAATGTGAATATTCACATTGTCAACGGGTCGAACCCGCCCCGACTCGCGGGCGGGTTTCAGGCCGCCCACGGGCTAATTTTACATTCCTACCAATGTGACTTTTAAAATATGAATGTTCACATCATAAAATTGCTAACCGTTCATATCAAAATTAAATATAAGGGCATAAGTGTCCGAGAAAATAGTGTAAATCAAGAAAAAGGACTTCATGGAATCAAACTATACATACATGGGACTAAATAGGCTAAAAAATTCCTTCATGGATTTCTGGGGTTAAAACACTTCTAAATGGGATTTATCAATAATTTTTCCAATATTATATTTAATTTATAATTATTTTTTTATAATTATCAAATTAATTATAATAAAAAATTAATTATCATCTCAAACATGATTTTTTTAATCAGATTAAAATGGTCAAATAGTCAACTAAAATATTCTATTCTCACACGAGTATCAGATTATCGAGTTTTTTTTATAAATATTTTAAAAAATCAAACTATTTATCTAAAAAATTTACTTTTTAAATTATTTAACAAATTAATCTACTTTTTATAACACACAAACTTAAAATACGATGACCCATTAATATTATAAATGTGGATCATGTAAAATCACATCTTCAAAATTTGCTTTTATTATAAAATCACATTTTGACTTATAATTTTAACAAAAGAATTATTTTAATAAATAATTTAAAATTTTAATCAATTTCGTGAATAGTTTAACTTTTTTAGAATAGTCAAAAAAAAAAAAAAAACTCACAATTTATCAACCTTGCCGTAGATCCTAATAAATAAATAATCTCCAAAATTACTCCTCTAAATATAGCTTTAATCACATGTTTGAGTCATGAGCGCTTGGTTCATATACAAATTGAGTTCAGATCCTCTCCAGTATTCCTCCGGGGATAGCTCAAATTGGGTCACGTCACCCCACTGAAAACCCATGGCTCAGATTGCTTCAGCTCATTAAAAAAACAAAATTCAAATTTGTTTCAGCAAAATTCCCCCAAAACATGAAAGATCAGAGAGATAACAGAAAGAAAGAGAGAGAGAGAGAGAGAGAGAGAGAGAGAGAGGAAGAGGAGACGCATATTCGAACGATATCAGCCACTATCGTCATTCTCCACCATTGACCACCGTCCATCGGCCATTGTTATTGTTTTTGCTCAAATTGTTGTTGTTTTGTTGCTGTTTTGGTACTAAAATTGCTGATGTTTTGGTGCTAAAATTATTCACTGTGTTTGGTTTGAGTTTTCTGGATTAAGTTTTTTGAAAACTGAGTTTTTTGGTTTTCGTATTCTTTTGTTTTTAGTGAATATTGTTTAAATTTTAAACATTTTTTTTTACTTTTTTAGATGCACCTTAGTTAAAGGTATCTAAAAAGTAAAAAATTTATGAAAAAATATTTTAAAAAATTAATAAATACATAGATATACAAAAAAATGTACTGAATTCTTGTATTTTTTTTGTATTTTTGATATTTAGTGAATTTTTAAAAGATTTTTTTTATAAATTTTTTAGTTTTTAGGTGTATTTATGTTAGGTGTGTTTAAAAAGTAAAAAAATTGATTAAAATATTAAAAAAATTCAGTAAAAACAAAAAAAATACGGAAAATAAGAAAGTAGAATTTTCTGAAAAGTGTTTTGAAAAACTGATAACCAAGCACAGTGATTGTTGTTTTGCTTCTTCGCTTTTTTTTTTTTTGTTTGTTGCTATTTTGCTATTGTTTTGTGTTAAAATTGTTTTTTCAGGGTATAGATGGGCATAGGGCCGACCCTGTGCTAAGGCCACTAAGGCCTGTACCTAGGGCCCCTAAATTTTGACCCAAAATAAAAACCTAAATTTATTAGTTTTATATTAGATTAAAAATTTGAAGTTCAATATTTTTTTATTGTTTGAGACCCAGTCTAAAAGGCCCCTCAAAAAAATATGTTGGGCCAAATTAAAAAATATATATATTATCATTGTTAGGCCTAATTAAAAATTTATATAATTAGTCCAGACAAATATATATGATATAATAAGTCCAAATAGAGTTTAATGTCAAGAATTAAATAAAATAAATAACTTTATCTTAATTTTTTTGCCATCTCTCTTTATCATATTTTAATTGAATAATTTTACCCTAATTTCTTTTCCTTAATTTTCTTTGCCTTAATTTTTTTTCCCCTCTCTCTTTATCATAATTTAATTGAATAATTTTGCCTTCGTTTTTTTCTCTCAATTTTTTCCCAATAATTTGTGTTTTATAATCAAATAATTAGTGGATTGTGATTTGTGTGGATTATGATTGTGTTATCAAATATCATATTACAATAACATAATCATTTCGTTATCAGATATCAGTGAATTATATTGTTTGTATTGATTATTGTTAAACTATAAAACAAGAAGAGCCTATTTTATCTTTTTTGAGTCTTTGTAATGATATTTTTGTATCTATGTTTGGGAAGTGGCTAAAATAGCCAAAAAGCCAACTAAAACACATCACATCACCTCTCTACTTTTCTGCACACCTTTTCGTAAAAAGCCAAAAAGTTACTAAAATAGCCTGTTCCCAAACCAAGCCTTTTAATGATTATATATATAAGGAAACTTTTTGTAGCTACTAAATAATAAAAAAAATTATTGGTAACTTTTTATTTTATCCATAATTTTTTTTATAAAAAAATATATGTAGGAAGGCCTGACTTTCAAAGCCCGCCTAAGGCTGCATAAATCTCAAGGCCGGCCCTGGATGGGCACAAAGAGGTGGAAGACACTTCAAATTTCAAGCATATGAGATGAATTGTATTTGAACTTCCTACTAAATTTTACATCCAACTGTTGAATTTGTTGTTGTTGTGGTGGTTTTATTGCTGCTGCTGTTTGTGCCTCACAATCTGCTGAATTCTTCTTCTTTTTTTAAGTTCATGTTCTAACAAAAACTACCAACAATTTGACAAAAAAAAACAAGAACAAACCAAACCAAATCTCACAGATTGAATCCTATACATTAAAATCATTCCTATAAAAAAGCTTCTTCACACACAGCTTTGGAAAGGAAAAGAAAAAATTGAACCTTTAAGAAATCAAACAACAACAATTTCATGTCTTATACATTAATTCATCATAACTATGAAGAGTTATTCCTATACATCAAATCAAAAATTTGACAAAAGGACAATTTCAAAAAACCAGTGAATTCAATTTGGTGAAGAAAGCACATAGAAGGGTTTTCTCGCCGGGGCTCTTGTTCGTGGTGCAAATCTTGAAGGAGATGAAAGTGAGGATGATATGCTGAAGGAGAGGGAAAGAGATAGAGAGAGAGACCAAGAAGGATTTGTTAGAAATGGTTTTGGAAATTCTGAAAAAATAGAATTTTTCCTAAACTTTGGTCTAATTTTTAGGTGGGACCCATGCGCCAAAGTTGGCGGGTCTAAGTGGTAACGTATTCTATGCCGCGTTGTGATTTACGTGGTATATTTGGTTGCTTAAAACCATTATCGGGTGAATGGAAAATTGAAGCCAAAGTGTGCTCCATGGAAATGGAGTTTTTGTGAAAAATCCTTAAAGGTTTGAATAAAGGCTTGTCCCATATTGGTTTGGTGGGAAAAAATTTATGGGTTTATAAAGCTTGGAATTATGACTTGAGGATGGCCCCAAGGGGCACCCCAAGTTCGTAAAATGCGGAGGTTATGGGAAAATTGGGCTAAGCCCAATTGACACAAAAAATAACCACGCGTGCCACCACCATCCGTCCGTCCGTCCTGGCAGGCTGGGCTGGGCTGGGCACGTGGTATGAGGTTGGGTTGGGCTTGTCCGATCCAATACCTGTAACGCCCTCAAAATAAACCCATAAATCACACAATCTTGACATGCTTAGACATAAGAGAATAAAGCATAACTTCATTTCATTAGGGTATTCATTACAGAAAGTATTACATGTTGACAACAAAAGTAAATGCCCTATGAGCTTACAACACTTGGTTACAAAAAGGAGAGTACTAACTATACACACAATGAGCCCTGGGCTTGATATACATGTAATACAACAAAACCACTAAAATAAACAAGAGAGTCTTCAACTCCCACAACCATCTAAGCTAAGACCTCGGAGGCGACATAATACATGAACCTGAAAATGATGTCTCAAATAGAGTGAGCCAACACCCAGTAGAGATATACTAAACATAATATGAGCAATAACTAAAACATTAGCATTCGACAAATGTTTAACTCATATACGCCAACTTATAACACATTTCAAATCCATGACCAGTATGTCCATGTTTCATTTCCACTTTCCTTTACTTATACAATTTCGATTAATAAACATGGCTCAGAACCTGGCCAAACAATTTAATGAGACTATAATTCATATTAAATCACTTCCAATAATTCACAATAGATACACATATTTGCTGTATCAATATCATATTAAAACACTTCCATACTTCACAAGTGATACACAGATTTGCTATATTAATGCTTCAATAGATACACATATTTGCTGTATCAATGGAGTACATCTCCTATCTCCTCCCTAACAATATCCGGTTTAGGAGTCCATCCCCTATCTTTCCCTAAATCGTGGAATACATCCCCTATCTCCTCCCACACAACACAATATATATAAACACACATCATATATAAGTTCAATCAATACATAAATTTGATGTATTATTCCAACCGCCATACTCGATGACATAGCCAATTGATTAGTTTTAGTTCGCCTAATCCTCATGCATTGTCTACAACAATCGAGACTATCCTCCACCGATAGCCCAAAGCAATTTATTTCTAAACAGATAATAAATGCATCAACAGATAATTTGACAACAATTTCATAAATGAGCGATTTATAAATCCAACTCCACCATTTCCTCTTATAACGAGCCAATTTCATTATTTCCATAACATTCCCAAATTAATTATATAAATTAATTCGTACAATAATTTAGGGCTTTCTCCCATTTTTTCTCTACAATGACCCAAAGGTCCCATATATCATCAACAACATCAATACCATCATTTAAGACCTAAGATACACATTTATGAGTCAAAATAACAAAACCCCTCTTTACTCATTTTGAAACCCTAACACCCAAAATTACCTAACTTCAACATTTCATCAAAATGACTAATAGTTTATGTCAAAGACCATAAAAATGAGTAGTTATCCCTACTTCAAATTCGGAGCTCAAAGGAAGAAGATGAAGAAATTCGAAATGCTCCAAACCCCAATATTTTCGGATCAAAATGTAGTCCTCAACGATCTCCACACTTTTTACAAAGACCCAAGGATAGAAGATCACTCATACTAGATCAAACCCTAGAGAGAGGTTGTGTTTTTAGAGAGATGAGCTCTCCAATGAAGGTTTTGAAAAGTAAGAGAGAGAGAGTGTGTGTAAAAAGTGATTTAAAATATCACAGTCCAGATCTGATATACGCATGACCCGCCCGAGCGAAGAATAGGACGCTCGAGCGTCAAATACAAAAACTTGACCCGTTCGAGTGCAAAAGGACCCGCTCGAGCGCCAAGGCACAAAACAAAACACCACCCGCTCGAGCGCAAAGAGGGAATCCGCTTGAGCGTAGGTTACATCCGCCCAAAACTTTTACAGACATTGAACACCCGCTCGAGCGCAAAGATACCTGCTCGAGCGCGATCCGCTCGAGCGTAATGAAACCCGCTCGAACCTAAAAAACACATCTGCAGTAGTTTTGCAGACGCATAAGACACTGAAAGTATGCAAACTCCGCTCGAGCACAAAGGGACCCGCTCGAGCGGATCACCAAAAACCTGGGCAACAACACTTGAGACCAAAACTCAACCCACCTGTTCGAAACATGCCCAAAACAATCTAAAACCCAAATATATTGAATTAAAGGATGACAACAAGACATATACAACAACCAACTCTACGGAACCTAAGTCCGGATACAACAATCAAAGGAGAAAGAACCAGGATCGCTATAATACCTATCTTTTTGGGCCAAAAATATTTGAATTTTATTTTATTTTTTTGATAAAATAAAATTTCTGTCCAGAATTCAAATTAATTCCAAAAAAAATCTGTCCGATTTTTCCCTCTACCAAAATTATGCTCGATTTTTATCTGTTTGAATTTAAATCGGAACAGTTTCTATATCTGTTCAAATTCAAACCCAAGCAGTGTCATATCTGTTCAATTCAAACTGAATAGGTTTGCACCTGTTTAGTTCAAACCAAATAACCACTTTTTCTCTTATAAATAGACAAACCCTCTATTGATTTTTTCATACACAATTTTCGTACTTCTCCTCTACAATAATTCTCTGCATTTTGCTGCATTAAATTTCTGTGAGAAAGAGTGTGAACACTTAGTGTGTTCGTTGTGCAAACAATTTGTAGTGCTACTATTGTTTATTGTTGATCATTTTATCCTGCGAAATAGACGTCCAAATATTCTGAAAACACCGTAGAGATGACGAATCTGTCTTAAGGACACAGTGTTAAACACTAGACTTGTCAGAAAATTTGTTTAAGAAAATTAATTTGGTAAGTAATTAATTTATTTTCTGCTTTATTATTTTTTCAGATTTTCATTTTGTTGTTGTAACAAAATAAAAATCTGTTTTATTTATTTTATTTTATTTTTTGATTTGATTTTTGTAATCAAACAAATTTTCTCCTTTCCTTATTTCTTCTATATTCCGTTTGTTGTTAAGTACACAAACATAATTTATGTTTTCAAATATAGTGAAGATTGTCCAACAATCTTAAGACATATTAATTTTTTGGTGTCTTCATTGTATTTAATTTTTTGTGATTTCACAAAGTGATATTCTGGTTGGAAAATACGAATAGTAGTAATATACTGGTGTCATTAACAATCACAAAATATTAATTTGTATTACAGAAAATTATTGTGCCATTTTATTTTTCTAGTTTTAGTAACAAGGAAAATAAAATTATTTTATATTATAATTTATTTTCTGGTTTTAGTAACTAGAAAATTAATTTGTGTTTTGGTTTTTCCTGATTTTTGTAATCAGATATTATGGCTACTGCAACTGAAACGGCAACTGGAAGTGGTACTCCAATTGTTACACCAACTCTGGTCCCTATCCAGAACCATGTTCAAATTCCAATAAATCATGGAGAAAAAGGAGAAAAATTTAACGGTACTGAGTTTAAGAGATGGCAGCAGAAAATATTGTTCTATCTTACAACTCTAAATTTGGCCCAATTTTTCCGTGAAGAGGCTTCAGTACTTAGAGAAAATGAAAGTGATCGGCAAGTTGTTGCTGCTGTAGATGCTTGGAAACATTCTGATTTCCTGTGCAGAAACTACATCCTCAATGGCCTTGACAACATGCTGTATAATGTTTACAGCTCTCTAAAAATAGCAAAAGAATTGTGGGATTCTTTGGAGAAAAAATACAAGGCAGAGGATGCCGGCACGAAGAAATTTGTTGTCGGTAAATTTCTGGACTTCGTTATGGTAGACTCCCAAATGGTAATTTCTCAAGTTCAAAATTTTCAAATAATTTTGCATGATATTCATTCTGAAGATATGTCTCTTAGCGAGTCTTTCCAAGTCGCTGCTTTAGTGGAAAAGTTACCACCGGCTTGGAAAGATTTCAAAAATTATTTAAAGCATAAACGCTAGAAAATGACCATGGATGAATTAATTGTAAGATTGAGAATTGAGGAAGATAACCGAAAGACTGAAAAGAGAAATGGGAAAAATTCCATTGAGTCTAAGGCTAATGTGGTTGAACAAGTGCACAAACCACATTACAAAAAGAGGAAGTTTACTGGAGATAGTCCTAAACAAGGCGACAACAATGGCAATAAAAAAGTTCAAAGGTAAATGTCATAGCTGTGGCAAGACCAGACATTGAGCTTCTGATTGCCACCACCCTAAGAAGGATCGCGGAAGTACAAGCAAGAAGACCACGAATCAAGCCAATGTAACAGAATTAGATTACATCTCTGACGGGTTAAATGACATCTGTGAGACCCCTAACTTTTGTAAAACTTATTAGGTCCGTAAATTTTGAGTTATTATAATAAAGCCCTTAATTCGTTGATTATTTGCAAATTAAACCCTAGAACCGAAAACGCATCACGGACGAACCCATACAAACCCTAATCGACCCTAGAAGCTTAGAAATCATTTCTAAAACTCTAATATTAATTATTTAACTCTCAAATTTTAGATTAATTGCTCTAAACCTTAACTTCCGATTTTCACAGTTTTTGTTCGGTTATTTACCTTTAAATTCAAAGCAAGATAATACAAACCGAATTATTTTTCTTAACACTAATTTATTAACTCTACACTTGAAATAAATACTTTAATTGAGCCCAAGCCCTCACATTTTTATTAAATCACAAATTGACCTTAAAGAAGTACTATTATATATTTATATATACACTTGTATCCTAAAATCTTTTTGTAAAACATTTTATTTTACAAATTTCAACAATTGTACACAAAAAATAATAATAATAAAATAAAATAAAATATAAAACAAGTCCATCAATTCACCATCACATGGCTAGCCATCACCATTGTAGGTGTAATGAATGTACTATGAGACAATTTTCCATGATTTAAGAAAGAAAAATCTTTGACTTGGTACAAACTTTTATATACATGTATATAAGCAACTAGGTTAGTTTGATTAGGAGGAAAACCCTAACTAGATCATATTTATGAACCTAATTAAGACCTTTAAGCCTCCACTATTCCATTAAATTCAAACTAAATCCAAACTATCCAATCCAATTCCAACCAAGGGGCATTTAGGACCTTTTGCACCAAATTCATTATATAAACAACCCCTCCCCTAGCATTTTACATACAAGAACAACACTTATACACACTATATTCAGCTGAGAAAGAAGAAAGGAAGGAGGGTGACCTTGGTAGAAGAGAGGAGAGGAAGAAAAAAGTTTGCTAGCAATTCCAACAACTCTCAAGTAAGCCACAACACAACTTTCTCTTCTATTTTTCTTTTTCAAATACATGTTAATAGAAGTTTAAAATGGTATTTTCAGATGTGTTATAATGGTATTCTTGTGTCAAAAATGAAAGGAGTTGAGCTTCTTCTATTTCTCTTAATCGGTATAAGACTACATTTTTCCCTATCAATCTCTCAAAATTTTCAAAGGCACACCTTCACCTTAAATTTCTGAGTTTAATACATATTATTTAGCATGTTTTCATCATAAGATAAGTGAAAAATTTCCCCTAGCTGACCTCTTTTCTCATCAACTTTCTATTTTCAAGAACTGTGCCAGAAAAATCTGTTTTACAGCCACCTTACGAAAATTGTAGAAAAATGTATAAAAATATTCTGGACCTCCATTTTTTCTCAAAATCTTTCTTAAGGAGTTATCGTTCAAGGAAAATTGGTTTCATTAAAAATGAGTGAGCGGTTTGTGAGAAAATCTGATTTTCGTAACGGTCGACGAATCTGGACAGAGCTGGAGTATTTCTGAAATAACTACAAATCTAGAAAAGCTATTCCTTTTCTGAAAAATGTTCTGAAAACTAGATAAAATTCCCTACGAACCATAGAAAGGCCGGGCTTTGGAAAAATCTGAAATAGCCCTTTTGAGTATAATCTTTAGGTAGTACTGAATCTGAAAATTCTGTTTTCATTAGTGTTTTATGCTCTTGTGTTCATGAATATGCTTATTAATTTATGATCATGTCTCGATATGACATTTCACATGTCATAGGTTTATGTATTTTATTTTAATCCTTTGATGGTGCTCACACTTATGCAAATCTAGAAATTATATTCATGTGTGAATTTATTCCCTTAACTACTTGAATATGCCTAGAGCTACTTGTGTCTATCTTCATATGTGAATCTCATGTGTTGTAACCTTATTTCCTTCTATTTGTACTATTTAGTTGTTCAAACTTGTGCAATAGCTGTTGTTTCAAGAGTATGTCCTAACTCTGACTTAAATTATCTAACTCAAACGGGAAACATAATGGGTGGTAATGGGTTGCAAATTTTTGGACAAGATTACTAAAATATTGATTTGTTGACAGGATGCGTTCCCTATTTGGAAGTTAAAATCTTGCACAAGTGGTTTTCAAAATCGTTGAACGGAGCAGTTGTATTCGGACCCTAGGTATTTGGTGTAAGGAGGGATTTGGGCATGGCCCATTATTACCGTCTCTTTTGAGGCCCTGCGGTTGGTGCTACGCGATATATAACTGTTGGTAGGCATCCAAGGTTAGTTCTGCAACAAAGCAACAAAAAAGGAGACATACTGAATAATCCATGTCCGATTCTTGTGGTTAGGAGGACGAAGTCTGTCACACCCCAAACTCGCCCCTAAAAGTTTGGGCATGACCGACTCGATAATGGGACTTAAAACCAAATAATCAAACAACATGAATACCTTATATAATACCGGGGCCTGAACGAAAGCAATTATTAATCTAAAATGACATCCATTGAGTAGTGTTTAAATGCTAGGATCACAAAACACTTCATCACATAACCCAACATATAACGTAGCATATACGTAAATGACAACGACATACATACCTATACAATTCCAACCCCATAATTGGGGGTATAACCAAAACATTCAAGGGTGAAAAGTTATACATGTTTATCGACATTTGACAAAAGTACTAGTGGCCCAACATTATGTGCCATGAAAGGAACTCTACAAAACTAAATAGGCTTCATTTAATTGATTGAATACAGCGGGGTCAACAAAAGAGCTGCTAGGGCTGGACTAAGACTGTCCTCCAAGCTAATTACCTACATAGATATACATAACATAGAGTGAGTAGGGCTCAGTGAATAATAGCATGTAAGCAATTCGTATGAATAAACAAAAATCACACCGTATGTAAACATATAATTCACATGCTTGACCTTGTTCTGTATTCATTTCCAAAACAGCCTTGGGCCCAATATCATACAGAACGGCCTCAGGCCCACATATCAACAGCTGTTTGTAACATTGGAGGGTAGGTAGAACATCGACATGTACACCACTTTCCTCGACCTTAGGCCATGAGTCATAATTAATTCAAATCATATTAGGGTCGATGAGACATCGGCATGTCACCACCTCCCTCAGCCCTAGGGCTTCCAACAAGAAGTAACTTATATCCGAACAGCCTCGGGCCCATCAATAACACAACAGAACGACCTCAGGTCCATAAGAATACCAATGCTCAATATTACACACAAGTTTTCCAATTGTTCACTATATCGAGACACAACCCATTCACGAGTAACAGTATACTAACGATAATTATCAGAAGTAAGTGAAATATATCAATATTCCCTTCTTGTACGTGACCTACACACAACATGCAACTCATAAATCAGTTACTTTTCTTTAGTCTTTTCCTTTTACTCAATGTCTGATTCGTTCAACTTTCATTTAATTACAAGCATTTTAAAAGCTTCAAATACACATTTCAATAATTCCAGAGGGTCTAACAGGAGAAAAGAAACACACATAATTTTTCCTTATGGGCCGCACGTGCGGAAGTCCTCCATCGCACGTGCGGAAGTCCTCCTTTGCACGTGCATTTATTTCATAACCTCAAACTTGTACTTCCCTATTTTCCGCGCGTGTGGCTATGAGCCCCGCACGTGCGGTGGTGCTTCCCGCATATGCGGCCATGATCCCTGCACGTGCTGTCGTAACCCCTGTTTTGAGCAGTCCGAACCAAGAGAAACATCCAACTAGGTCAACACATCATAAGGTACAAAATAGAGGAATTTAATGCAATATTATGATATAACATCACACTAACATGAATCACAAGTTTAATTAGGTCTTCATTCTCTTCAAATTCATATACACAACTCAATTCCTTTAAATTTCTAGCTTTATTTGTCTAAGCAAACGTATATTTAACCATCTAGTTGCATAAGTGAGTTCCAACATGCAAAATTAAAGGATAAGATGCAATTCTCCTCCATATAGCTCAAAATAATTCCAAATAACCTAAAACAAGAAGTATTCTTCCAATTAACCAATTACCATACACTTGGCTTTAATTATAAACCCTAGTTTTCATGAATGTAAAAGAAATTCCAACTCAAATCAATTAGAGAGGTTATTTTTGATGGGTTATTCCTACCTTGTACTCAAATCTGTACAACTCTTCTCAATTCCTTCAATCTTCTCCTTGTTGAAACCTCTCCTTTCTCTTCCTCTCTAGCACTCTCTCCTTCTCATGAGATATTTTTTTTGTGATATAAAAAGTGACCAAGTTAAGAGTTTAAGAGGGTTATTTAAGGGTTAACCACAAATTAATCAATTTAATCATTATGAATCAAATTTTTACAAAAATTCATATTATGATCTAAAAATCATGTTCATCACAATTATAAAGTCAATTTCAGGATATCGCGCTTCTAAGGCTTCCAATTACTAATCCAAACGTCATAATTGTAATAGATTTTTCACACAATTGACAGATATACTTTCATAGTCATATAATTCACACAATTAAACTTAATTTTACATGGAATTCCACGTTAAGCATATAATTACACATATAATAAGAGCCTGAAAGCATACCAAAAGCATATAGGAGAGTCGGGTTATTACAAAGTCTCTTTGGGGGATTTCTAGATTTCTAACATCTAACCTTGTTATCCTTTATTATTGAATGATTATCATGCTTCATTACTTGCTTGTTATAATTGTGATGGTGTATTGGATTGGGAAAAAGAGATAGGGTGTGTGTGCGTTTACTGGGCATTCAAGGCTCATCGCGTTTCATGCTAGGTATCGAAGAAACGTACGAAGCCAACGAAAAGTCAAAGACATTTGAAGACTTAAGTTTTCCTTAGAGAAAGTTTGGAACCATTTCGCTCATTAGTCTAATTGTGCTTTCATTTATTCTTTTTGGATTGTAATAGTAATAGAACTCGTTTTGTAAATTTAAAATTTGAGACGCTGTAATTATTATTTACTCTGTAATCCTATGCCTATCTCTGCGTTGCTTATGAGACCTTGTGTCAATGCCTTTTAAGATTTGTCAAAAGGATGGTGCGCTACCTAAGAAAGCTGGACTTAGAATGGAGGCTAACTTGACTCCTCCGGCGATCTGGGATCTTACTCAGTTATTGGCTATAGGACTCATTAGTGTCGTTTTCTAGACTCCTAAGCTTCGATAAACCCTGTATTTAATTGATAATATATTCTCTGAAGTTCGCGATTTTTGGGGCATCACAACATCAATCTCTCTGTTATGGTATCTGAGGCTAATTTGGCTGGAAATCCCAAGGAATGATGGGTTGACGCTGGGGCAACTTGTCACATTTGTGCGGACAAGAAGATGTTCACTACCTACAATGAGGCTGCAAATGGTGAACAACTTTTCATGGAAAATTCTTCTACTTCTACTGTGGCTGGACAAGGAAAGGTGATCTTGAAGATGGCATCAAGGAAGGAATTGACCCTCAACAACGTACTGCATATACCAGACATCCGGAAAAATTTAGTTTCTGATTCTTTGTTAAGTAAAAATGGTTTTAGGCTTGTTTTTTAGTCTGATAAATTTGTATTAACACAGAGTGATATGTATGTTGGTAAAGGATGCATGAGTGATGGTCTCTTTAAATTGAATGTAATAATAGTTGCACCAAAAGTTGCTATTAATAAAAATAACACATCTTTTGCTTATATTTTTTAATCTAATTTATGGCATGGTAGATTAGGACAAGTGAATTTTGATGCTTTGCATAGATTAATTGGTTTGGATTATATATCAAAGTTTGAAATTGATCTTAATCACATATGTGAGATTTGTGTAGAAGCGAAACTAACTAAGGCTCCATTTAAATCGGTTGAAAAAAAAAACCGAACCTCTAGAATTAATTCATACTGATGTATGTGATCTTAAATTTGTTCAAACTAAAGGAGGTAAGAAGTATTTCATAATATTTATCGATGATTGCACAAGATATTATTATGTATACTTACTTAGAAGTAAAGATGAAACTTTAGAAATGTTTAAACTCTACAAAACTGAAGTTGAAAATCAACTTGGTAAAATCATTAAAATGGTTAGAAGTGATAGGGGTGGTGAATATGATGCACCTTTAAATGAATTTTGTGCACAACATGGCATTATTCACCAAACTATAGCACCCTATTCTCCACAGCAAAATGGAATTGCTGAAAGAAAGAATAGAACACTTAAAGAAATGATGAATGCCTTGTTACTAAGTTCAAGTTTACCGCAGAACTTGTGGGGAGAAGCAATATTGTCTGCTAATTATGTTCTTAACAAAATACCCCACAAGAAAACCAATAGCACTCCTTATGGAAAGGTCAACCGTCTTCCTACAAATACTTAAAAGTGTGGGGTGTTTGGCAAAAGTTGAAGTTCATGTTCCTAAAAAGACAAATGTGGGGAAGTGGTTTGGAAATACTCTTTTGATCCACTGGGACACTCAAGATCCTCAGCTGATGACCTGGACAACCTGAAAAGAAACAAACACTCCTGTCAGGGGTGCCGGAATTAGCACTCCGACCCATGTATACTCTCTTAGTTACTTGTATTTTAAGTTAAGCGTACTAATTCTCACATACCTATTTATGGCTGATATTCTTCTATTTATATCTTTTCTTTCTTAGGCCTCGGGCCTGGGCCCACTTTCAATTCGCCGTATAACTATTTACTCGGCTCCTTTTGTTGCAAACTGCTTTTCACTCGGCCCCTTACTCAACTGACTATTTGGTCGAATAGGGCAGGATTTAAATGTGCAAGACGGAGCCGAATGCGATGTATATATTTCGACTCTCCGAATCCAATTGTTCGGCCTATTTATGACTCCTAATATGCGACCCCCACAACTAAGATAGGACCAAAAATAGTAGATTGTGTGTTTATTGGTTATGCTTAGAATAGTAGTGCATATCGGTTTCTGACTTATAAATCAAAAATACCTGATATAAATGTGAACACTATTATAGGGTCAAGGAATGCTGTGTTTTTTTAACATGCCTTTCCTTACAAGAAAGAACAAGAATTAAATTCACAGAAAAAAAACTTATGATTGTACACAAAGTCAAGAGACTAATAACAATCAAACACAAGAGACTAGTAATGGTCTCGACCAACAGGATTTAACTGATGATGAACCAAGACGAAGTAAGAGAGCAAGAACATCAAAATCCTTTGGTCCAAATTTTCTGACATACCTATTAGAAAATGAACCTCAACATTTTAAGGAAGCAATGATAGGTCCTGAAGCACCTTTATGGAAGGAGGCTGTTAATAATGAAATTGAATCCATTATGCAAAATCATACTTGGGAATTAGTGGATCTTCTACCCGGTTCTAAACCTCTTGGATATAAATGGATATTCAAGAGAAAAATGAAAGCAGATGGTTCAATAGACAAGTATAAAGCAAGACTTGTAGTAAAAGGTTACAGACAAAAGGAAGGTCTGGACTATTTTGACACATATTCTCCCGTGACAAGAATAACATCCATCCGTATGCTTATTGCCATAGCAGCATTGTTTAATTTAGAAATACATCAAATGGATGTTAAGATAGTTTTCTTAAATGGTGATCTAAATGAAGAGATCTATATGGAGCAACCCGAAGGGTTTGTAGTACCGGGGCAAGAAAAGAAAGTTTGTGGGCTTGTAAAATCTCTTTATCGATTAAAACAAGCACCTAAACAGTGGCATGAAAAATTTGATCATGCTATACTTACTAATGGGTTTAAGATAAACAAATGTGACAAGTGCGTCTATGTTAAAAACACAGACCAAAGATATGTCATAGTTTGTCTTTATGTGGATGACATGCTTATCATTGGAAGCAGTCAAAACATAATCAAATCAACTAAGCAAATGCTGAACATAAGATTTGATATGAAAGATATGGGGGTCGCAAATGTAATATTATGAATGAAAATTATTAAAATATCTGACAGATATGCATTATCTCAATCACATTATATTGAGAAAATTCTTGATAAATTTATCAAGGATGATAGGAATGTAGCTAGAACACCTGTAGACATCAGTCTTTATTTATCGAAAAATAAAGGTGATGCAGTGTCTCAGTTAAAATACTCCCAAATCATTGGAAGCCTAATGTACCTAATGAATTGTACTCGTCCTGACATAGCTTATGCAGACAGTAAATTGAGTAGGTACATTAGTAACCTCGAAGAAGACCATTGGAAAGCGATCATTCAAGTTCTTAGATATCTAAGATTTACCCGTGATCAAGGTTTGAACTTTACTCGATATCCAGCAGTACTTGAAGGTTATTGTGATGCCAATTGGATATCGGATACTAAAGATTCAAAATCCACCAGTGGATATATCTTTACTCTGGGAGGCGCTGCTATTTCTTAGAAATCCACGAAACAAACATGCATCGCACAATTCACAATGGAATCTGAGTTCTTTGCTTTAGACAAAGTAGGAGAAAAAACAGAATGGCTTCGTCACTTCTTAGAAGATATTCCAATGTAGCCAAAACCTGTGCCAGCTATTTGCATTCATTGTGATAGTCAATCTGTAATAGGCAGGGCACAGAATCATATGTATAATGGTAAGTCACGACAACTTCATCATCGACATAATACTGTAAGGCAATTGCTCTCAAATGGAATAATCTCAATAGATTATAGAAAATCTAAAAAGAATATTGCGGATTTGTTAACAAAATGTTTGACAAAAGAACAAGTGTATAGTTCATCGAAGGGGGTAGGATTAAAGCCTATTACATAAAAGTCATCATAATGGTAACCCTACTTATATGACTGGAGATCCTAAGAACTAAGTTCAATGGGACAATTAAGTAATGTGTGGCTCGCCAGAAATCACCAAAAGATTAAAATTCCCTCCCCATTCCTATGGTGAGAGTGATATTTGTAACATATGTTGTATGCAGGGGTTTAATGATAAGTTTTGTTTTTAATGATTACTTATATCTTGATTTAGGCATAAAAATCAAGACGAGTATAAAAAGATACTCACAATAAGAATCACACTTATGAGTGTCGAACTGGGGCCAGTTCTATGAGAATGAAATGTTAAATTCTCTAGAAACACTCATGAAAACCAAGAGCGTTCAAGGCCAAAATGAACACAGCCGTGAGAACCACGATGTGTCAGAAGATATTTTGTGTGAATCTATTGCCTTGGCTTACACAAACGGCTAAACAATTCAAGGCATCGCGTCTATTGGTTAGCTAGTAAGTCTGATAGGTTATCACTAGGGAAGGTTCAAGGCAGAAAGCTATTTATCATGATGCAAGATATTTTCGATTTATACTCTTTCGACAAATTCTGCATATTGTTGCATTTCCGTTGTCATTAAATTCCATTCATGTGGGGGATTGTTAGAAATGGTTTTGGAAATTCTGGAAAAACAGAAATTTTCCTAAACTTTGATCTAATTTTTAGGTGGGACCCATACGCCAAAGTTGGCGGGTCCAAGTGGTAACGCGTTCTATGCTGCGTTGTGATTCACGTGGCATATTTGATTGCTCAAAACCATTATCAAATGAATGGAAAATTGAAGCCAAAGTGTGCTCCATGGAAATGGAGTTTTGGTAGAAAATCTTTAAAGGTTTGAATAAAGGCTTGTCCCACATTGGTTTAGTGGGAAGAAATTTATAGGTTTATAAAGCTTGGAATTATAACTTAGGGAGGGCCCCAAGGGGCACCCCAAGTTTGTAGAATGGGGAGATTATGAGCAAATTGGGCTAGACCCATTAGACCAAAAAAATAACCACACGCGTGCGTGCCGCCACTGTCTGTCCGTCCGTCCAATTGGTCGGGCTGGGCTAGGCCTGGGATTGGGCGTGGGTGTGAGGTTGGGTTGGGCTTGTCCGGTCCAATACCTATATTTTTGGGCCAAAAACATTTGAATTTAATTTTATTTTTTGGTAAAATAAAATTTCTGTCCAAAATTCAAATTAATTCCTGAAAAAATCTGCCTGGTTTTCCCCTCTACCAAAATTCTGCCCGATTTTTATCTGTTTGAATTTAAACCGAAAAAGTTAATATATCTATTCAAATTCAAACCCAAACTGTGCCATATCTGTTCAATTCAAACTGAACAGGTTTGCACCTGTTTAGTTCAAACCAAACAGCCACTTTTTCTCTTATAAATAGACAGACTCTCTATTAATTTTTTTATACACAATGTTCGTACTTCTCCTCTGCAATAATTTTCTGCATTTTGCTGCATTAAATTTCTGTGAGAAAGAGTGTAAACACTTAGTGTGTTCGTTGTGCAAACAATTTGTAGTGCTACTATTGTTTGCTATTGATCATTTTATCCTGGGAGATAGACGTCCACATATTCTGAAAGTACCATGGAGATGACGAATTTGTCTTAAGGATATAGTGTCAAACACTGGACTTGATCAGAAAATTTGTTCAAGAAAATTAATTTGGTAAGTAATTAATTTATTTTCTGCTTTATTATTTCTTCAGATTTTCATTTTGTTTTTGTAACAAAATAAAAATCTATTTTATTTATTTTATTTTATTTTTTGATTTGATTTTTGTAATCAAACAAATTCTCTTCTTTCTTTATTTCTTCTATATTCCGTTTGTTGTTAAGTACACAAATAGAATTTATTTTTTCAAATACAGTGAAGATTGTACAACAAGATTTTGGGGCCATTTTGAGAGATTTAGGAGGGGAGGTCACCATCAATGTTCGTTATCGTTGATGTTCGCCGCTGTCGAGCTTCGCCATCGATTTCGCGAGATGGAGTCGTCGCTAGTGAAGAACTCAAGAGAGGGAAAAAGTGGATGGGAAGATATGGGAGGGAAAATTGAAATACTCTATTTTGCTTAAACAAAATTGAAATTTCTTTTTTTTTTTTTTTTTTAAGCTAAAGCAATTTGAGCCTCAAGTATTTCAATGGGGTGACGTGGCCCAATCTGGGCCGTTTCCCGAAGGAAATACTGGAGAGGAATACTGGAGAGAATCTGAACTCATACAAATTAGGCTACCTTTCGAACTTAACACTTAAAAGTCACTATAAACTATTAAATTATTATTATTATAAAATCAAAACATTATTAAAAAAAAATCAATTCTCAAACACCCCTAACAACATAACAACACATTAGTTAAATCAATTTAAAATCATAGGTTTGTATCCTCATTGTTTGATTTTGATACAAATTAATAACTAAGTTCACATTATTAAAATAATTAATAAGTTTAAAAATATTATTTTAAGAGTATCAAAACAAATTTCAATGATAAATAAGATAACTATTGGAAGTTTTTGAGAATTACAGTAGAAGTGATATTTTCAAAATTACTACAAATGGATGCTACAATTAGCCTCACATTATAATTTGGGTGAAGCATTAATAAATCCTAATTGGCGATCTCATGAACTGTTTAGTCTTTCATTTTTCTTATAAACCCAAATGTTCCATTTTAGTAGAAATTACACAAAAAGGGTAACATTATCCTATATGTGTAATTATTTTGAGGGAGAAATGTGAGATTTGTGATTAAGGTGAAATTACACATTTGAACCAAGCTCACTATAAACTTTTATGTTTTTCCATCCTTGATGAACGAATCCCCTACTACCAAGATGGAAAGATTCTCAAATCACTATGAGATTGTTCAAATTTGGTGAGAAAATCAATAGAAACATAAATGGATGGGAGGTTTTTCTACACATAATATCTAATTTACACATTCAACTTTGGGGATACAAACCCTACATTGTTCACCGTGAGATTTGGATGAACACAAACAACTGTAGAATTTGAGCAGGTCGAGATGGTGCTGGGCTTGCAGAATCGTCTAGGGTTGTGGAAATTACAGTGATGACAATGAAACGGGACGGTAAGCAATGCTTGTTTTTGTGTAATCCTAATGTTAAACCTGATGTCAGGGTTTGTGTGTGCGTGTAAAAATTTCGAATGTTTACAATATGCATGTGTTATATGTGATTTTTGGTCATTTTCACCATCGTTGTTGATGTTTATGTTGTGTGGGTTTGATGTTCTGAATTCTTTTTCCCCTATTTGAGTGTGACATTTGAAGGTGGACGTATTTGATTATCGTCATTGGGTATTGATCTTTCAAATTAAACACTCCAAATATTTTCAATCATTTTCCAAATCAAAAAACTCAAATATTGACAGTATGCATGTAGGATATGTGATTTTGGCTATTTTTTCCGTCGTTGTTTATGTCTGTGGTTGTTTGGGTTTGATGTTCTTGAATGTCGATGTTTCAAACTAAACATCCCAAAAATATTAAGTCATTGCCAATTTAAAATCATGAATGATTACATTATGCATGTGTGATATAAGATTTAGCCCATTTTTCCCATTGTTGTTGATATTTATGTTTGTGTTCTGGTTGATGTTCTGTGTTCAAGATCCCTTGTTTAAGTATGGCATTCAAAGGTGAATACATTGGATTACAAATTACACATCCCAAGATTTCCCCTTATCCCCTAAGCGTAAATGTGTCAGTATTTGTGACACCCTGAATATTTAAGTAAATACCACATAAATGTTTATAGCTATATATATATATAAAATTATGGTTGTATGTGATAATATATTATCAAAATAATAAGGAAATAACTAAATAAATAAATAAGTTAAATAAACAAATATAATAAACATAATAAGAAATAAATATAAAAGTAATAATAATAATAAGATATAGCAAATCTGTGAGTTAATAATAATATCTGATTATATCTGATTTCATAATCCAAGTAATAATGAACATGTATATTGCTGGACAAATGAACCTCAGCCATTTAGGCTCTAGAGGACTAAGGGGAGGTGAGTCATCCAATTAGGATCATCATGTCATCACCAGGCTGTGTATATATAAAGGGGGGTGGGGCTGTGAAGCTAGTAGAAAAAAAAAAAGGGGGAAAGTAAGGGAGTAGCCGTAAGAAGTTAGCAAAAATAAAAACAAAATAGTAAGGATTAATATTAAGGTGAGTTATATTATACCTTGAGTTACCATAATATATTTTACGAATGTTTTGAGTTACCACAATAGATTTTACGCAACTCGTGTTTTATAACTTATATTTATATTTCAATTACGTTAATTATTTTATGAACTCCATTTGCTTATTTTGAAACCCATGGATATGTTTATTTGAATTTTAGAAATTATTTGACAATGATTTTGTAAATAATTATTTTCTATAAGTACCATCACGGGAGTCCCATGCCTTGGGAGACTTAAATAACCATTGGCCTCTGTTTGGCCACTTTGTGGTCCTTTGTTTCTCATGGATCCATTGACCTCTATTTTGACTGTCACTCCAGTGACCTCTGTTCTATTATGTTCTATACTGTACCGTGGTTATGGTTATTTATTTACATAATTTCTATATTTCAGTTTCTGCCACTTTAAATAATTTGTTTATTCAAATTAAGTTATTCTAACTAACTATCTATGGTTAATTTGTGTTCCCTATACTCTTAGCATAATATTTCTCACTCTGCTGTGTGCTTATAGCTGTTACCCTTTAAGGTGACGAGATGTAAGGAAGACCCGCAACCTCATGTAGTGGAACCTATAAAAGAATTTGATGCTAATCCGTTATTTTGTTTTCTTTCCTTTTCTTCCTTTGTTTTTTTTTTTTTTTTTACTAAGGGCAGGTCACTGAATAATAAAATAATAAAAGCCCTATAGATGTATTTTCTTTTATCAAAATAGTAGAATGGAGTTAATTTTCTATTCCATTATTTTCTTTCCACCACTCTGCCTCCGCATGCGCCATTTAATTTGTTAAGATTGGAATTAATTAGTAAGTTGCGATTCCAGTCCTAAACCCCTGGGGTTATGTCGTGACAAAGGTGGTATCAGAGCAATGATTAGGACTAATAAATAAAATAGAAAAAAATAAATATTTACCTACGACGTTAGTCATTTTTTGTAAAATCTCACGTTTATTCTGGTGATGTAAGAATGTTCGAGTTTAAATTTGATGAGGCATTTTGGAAGGAGCTTGAGGCTATCGATTTGGAGGATATTTTAGCAAAGCACCCCGCCCCCGCCTCACTGGAAGAATGGGGAGACTCGAAGAATATAATTAGGAGACTACATCCAGGCCTTGCCCAATTGATGGGTCGGCCAATCTATATATAAACTGATCCTACTGATGTACCGTACTTATTGTGATGGTAGAGCCATGCCTACACGCGCGGACAATATCTCAGACCCACCCGCGTCCTCGGCCTTGCCTTAGGATATGACCGCCCATACTACATCATTGGCCCTTTGCTCCCAAATTTTGTTGCAATAAGGGGAAATGTGTACCCCGAGGACTACATCTTCATCAATGTCCTTAACTCGTTGGAAATTATTAATATTCAAGATGTTGACTTTAGCAATGACTTATCATACCTCAAGATACCTGGATAGATTGTTGATTGAGCTTTTTGGGGATACATACAGTTCATCCCCATTTACACAGTCCAGACAGCGTAGATGTGTTTTGGTGTGGTATAGTTAGGGTGAGAATTTGAGCTTTTTATGCAACATTACTTCCCGTGGTTGTTTGATCCACCCATCTAGATCTTGTAGAAAAGATTTTTTTTTTTTTTGGTGAGCTAACCATGATCGGTTCTGATCCATCTTTTTTTTTTGTACCATAAGGATGAGACACTAACATATTTTGACTTTTGGAGAAGGATGTAATATTAATTGTAAAAATAGTAAAGTTGGTATTTTATATATATTACGATATATATGTTGCGTTATGAATATAATGCCTCGTTTATTACTTTGAAGAATGGCCAATAATGGTAATGGAAGCGAATCATCAGTTAGTGGCACTGAATCGATGGAAAAAATCATGGAAAGAGCGGTTACTAGCTTTTTTGCAAGCCTTGCAGACTAACATAAACAATGGGATGCCAGAACTGCGAGAAGAGCCGGTTACCATAAAACAATTCCAGGATCTGAAACCTACCACATTTACTAGCGATCCAGACCCAATGGTAGCAGATGCTTGGGTTAGAGACATGGAAAAGATTTTTCACGCCTTACCCTACATAGAAAGACAGAAGGTTACTTTCACCACTTTCACTTTTAAAGATAATGCGCAGGAATGGTGCCTTCTCACCCTTGAGAAAGAAGAAATCGTGACTTGGGTAAGATTCTTGGAAGTATTTTATGAAAAATACTTCCCAAATTCACCGTGGAAACAAAAGGTTTTGAAATTCATACATCTAAAGCAAGCAACCATGACGGTGGCTGAATACGAGAGTAAGTTTACACAGCTCGCTCGATTTGTGACATATGTCATCTCCATTGAAGCTTAAAAGCAAGGAAATTCGAAATAGGATTAGATGCTGAATCAAAGATAGGATTGAGCTTTTCAAACTACCAACCTATGCAGAAGTGGTAGACCGAGCATACATTGCGGAAAAAGGAATTAAAGCTGCACGCTCTAGGGAACCAAGCCAAAAGAAGCGATTTTGGGACAAAGACAATAGAAGATCTAGTGTTGTGCCTCCCAAGATGGTGAATACGGGTACAACCAGCTCAGGCAATCAAGGTTCTCCTAACCCTAGAAGTGGCACCATTCCATCTTGCCCTATGTGTGGAAGGGCTCATTGGGGACAATGCCATTGAGATACGAAAGCGTGCTTTAAATGCGGTCAAGTTGGCCACTTGTTGAGGGATTTTCCAAAGCTTATCAATCCTACAACTAGGCCCTCTGGCCCAATCAGAAAACCTGCAGGACCTGGAGAAGGGAGGAAGGACCCAAAAAGCCAAGGAAGGGCTTTTGCTTTGGTACTTGGAAAACTGGAAGTTACCGAAAACGTTATGTCAGGTACACTTTCTGTCTGTGGTCATTTAGCTCATGTTCTCATTGACTCTGGTTCAACTCATTCGTTTGTTGCACCACACTTTGCTGCCAAGTTGGCATCAACACCCAAACCCTTAGAATATGTATTGTCTGTGTCTTTTCCTTCTGGTAATTCTGCATGTAGTACTGATGTATATAGATCATGTACTATATCCTTGAAAGGCAAAACCTTATACGTAGACTTGATTCCCCTCTGCATTGGGAACTTTGATGTGATCTTCGGGATGGATTGGCTAGTTGCCAACCACACTTCTATCGATTGTAAAGCCAAAAAGGTCTCCCTCCGGTTCCCAAACCAACTCGAGCTTGTCTTTGATGGAATCAGAATTTCCACCCCTTCCTGTTTTATATCCTCCATGATAGCCCAATGACTTCTAAGAAAGGGTTGTTGTAGTTATATTTGTTATGTGATCGATGCACAAAAAGAGGCCCCCACCGTTGATGCAATCCCCGTGGTTCGAGAATTTCCGGATGTCTTTCCTAAAGATTTACCCGGTACCCCAATTAACCAGGAAATCAAATTCACCATTGAAACTCAACTTGGTACCCAACCAATATCAAAAGCCCCTTACCGCATGTCAATGACAGAAATGAAAGAACTAAAGACTTAACTTTAGGAACTACTGGACAAAGGCTTCATTCGACCTAGTACCTCACCCTGGGGAGCTCCAGTACTATTCGTAAAGAAAAAAGATGGCACCATGAGATTATGCATTGATTACCGGGAGCTGAACAAGGTCACCATCAAGAATCGGTACCCTCTGCCACGAATTGATGACTTGTTCGATCAACTTCAAGTCGCTCAAGTATTCTCCAAAATCGACTTGCGTTCTGGTTATTATCAACTAAAGGTTAAAACGGAAAGCATCAAAAAGATTGTCTTTAGTACCCGTTACAGGCACTACGAGTTTCGTCATACCATTTGGTGTCACAAATGCTCCAACAGCCTTCATGGATCTTATGAACCGAGTGTTCAAACCCTATCTTGACGAGTTTGTTATTGTATTTATTGATGACATTCTCATATACTCCAAGTCACCGAAGGACCATGAGCAGCACTTGCAAACAGTTTTACAAACACTACGTGATCACAAACTTTATACCAAGTTGAAAAAATGCGAATTTTGGATCACTAATGTACACTTTCTCAGTCATGTCATTAACAAAGATAGCATCTCAATTGACCCCCAAAAAGTTACAATAATCATGGACTGGCCACGACCTACTAATGTGTCAAAATTTCAAAATTTCTTGGGTCTATCTGGCTATTATCGACGCTTCGTGCAAGATTTCTCAAAAATAACATCACCCTTGACCCAACTAACTCAGAAAAACACACCCTTTGAATAGACTGACAAACAGGAGCATTGCTTCTAAGAGTTAAAAAGCAGACTTGTGTCAACTCCTATACTAGCACTACTCGCGGGAATAAATGGGTTCGTTATTTATAGTGATGCCTCATATAATGGTTTGGGTTACGTTCTTATACAAAACGAAAAAGTCATTACTTATGCCTCGCGACAACTGAAGACTCATGAGAAGAACTACCCAACTCATGATCTAGAATTAGCTGCAGTGATCTTCGCTCTCAAGATCTAGTGCCATTATCTCTACGGTGCAACCTGTGAGATTTACACTAACCATAAGAGTCTTAAATATCTATTTACACAAGAGAAACTAAATATAAGGCAACGACGGTGGCTAGAATTTATGAAAGACTATGATGTAGAGATCCATCACTATCCAGGCAAAGCTAACGTGGTGGCAGATGCACTGTGCTGAAAGACGAGCAGAAGTTTGGCATGTACTCTTGTTTCCCGCAAGATCAATGGACTACTCGCCAACATAATCGTGGAACCTACCTTGATTGAAGAAATTAGAGCACGCCAATGTGAAGATAAACTTTTCAAGAAAAAGTACGAGGAGTAAAGGAGTACACCTAATCCTGATTTCACTATAAGCAATGGGATACTAAAATTTCAAAATCGAATTTGCGTACCCAACATTTCGGAACTCAAGAAGAAGATATTGGTGGAAGCTCATAGATCGAGGTTTGCAGTCCACCCTGGCAACATAAAGATGTACCATGATCTGAAGGAACACTACTGGTGGACAGGAATGAAAAGAGACATAGCAAGCTATGTCTCCAAATGCTTGCATTGTCAGCGTGTTAAAGCAGAACATCCGAGACCTGCAGGAATGCTGCAGCCACTCCCTATTCCTAAATGGAAATGGGAGCACATTACTATGGACCTCGTGATCGGGCTGCCTCAGTCGGTCTTAAAGAATGATGCAATATGGGTTATAGTAGACCGATTGACGAAGTCAGTGCATTTTCCACTTTATACATCAAAGAAATCATTCGGTTGTATGGTACCCCAGTTTCAATCGTGTCTGACTGAGACCCCCGTTTCGTGTCTAACCGTGTCTCACTTCTGGAACAAATTGCAAGAGGCCCTGGGAACCATACTGAAGTTTAGCACTACTTACCACCCGCAAACTGATGGGCAATGTTACGACCCAAACCCGCCCCTATAGGTTTAGAATCGTAACCGGCCAGTAATCCTGGGATTACCGAAGGCCTCTGACATAGATTAGCTTAATATTAGGGGTTAGCGGAAGCAAATAACAAATATACAACATCCATTGAGCTGTGCAGACTTATATGAGACGGAAAAATTTTAAACTTTTTATATACATATTTACACATCACCCTTACGTCATCATATATATACAGATTAGACAAAAAGGAACTTAACCCATTTATAAAATAAGCAAAGACTTGCTTAACCAAACAAGAAAAAGAAACTTGAATTTTATGCACTTAGCCATAATTACTAGACATATCCGAAACCTCCACGGGAGGCACATAGGTTGGCTGACAAAACAGAATCCAGGTAGAAGCTCTAGGCCTGATCACACGCTTAATCACCTACATACATAAATAATATAGTGAGCTAGAGCCCAGTGAATAATAACAGAGTAAAGATTTTAATGAATGGTGTCCATATCAAATTCAAAAATCAGATTTCAAATCTCTTAACAAATCAGAAACATAGTCATGTTCGTATTCGTATCAGAAACAGAGTCATATTCATATTCATATTCAAATCATGTGTGGTACTTTCTTTGGCGTAACATATCATGTTGGTCAAGCATATCAAGTTCTATTATGGAACCTCCGGTACCTGGTAACGTATCTCATACATGGGCTACAGTATTGTTTCCCCCGGGCGAGGGACTGTGCCACAGTATTATTTTGCCCGGAGGAGATAATTCCATAGCCCAGGCGCTATTGTTTGCCTAAGTCTCACGCTCGAGCAACCATTGAGCGTCTGTCAAGTGTGAAAATCACACAACCAATACTTTTTCAAAGTTTGCAAACCGCTTGAGCAAAGGAAGTTGCGCTCGAGCGGCCCCTCACATGTTTATATGTCCGCTCAAGCGAAGAAAGTTGCGTTCGAGCGGAACCCCTGAAAACTACGGTATTATTACCCCCGGGCAAGGGCCTTAAGAACTACAGTATTATTACCCCCAGGCAAGGGCCTTGTACTTGTACACCACGGTATTATTTTCCTCAGGCAAAGAGCCATGTGCTAAGGATGCCATGAATACATTTTAGAAATTTGGACAATCATTCATTCATACAAAACATCGCATTTTAGAAAACTGATCATTTCATAGCATCAGAAAATAATTAAATTTAAACATGACTTTACAGAGTTATTACTCACAGATGGCTCCACTTACAAAACAGACAAATCAGATAACTTGTGGCGCGTGACCTATACATATAGCAGAAAGGTATAATGAAACACACACTCAGCTGGTACTTAAACTACTCAATTGGACATTAATTAATCTAATTAAATTGCTCCGAATCGAATTTCAATTAAACCCGCCATAATATTCTAAAAATTCCAAATGACACAAAAACCAAGTCAATTTCATAATCGGATGCCGATAAAACCTTCAATTCACAGAACAAAACAGAATCCAAACAGATATTTCTACATTAGACAAATATGAGCACAAATAATGCAACACACATGCAATTTCCTCATAATTTCACCTTAATTACTTCTTAGGCATAATTAATCATGGTTTGTCAGCTAATCACAAGTTGGGGTTGTTACAGTAAATATCACTTGAACATATCTTTATAAAATTATTACTCACAGTGGGTTAGGTCGATATAAGGCCTCCGACGTCCGCTCTTTTGATTAAGGCCTCGAAAATATTCTTTTATTGTTGAAGAAGTTCTAGAGAGGGCGAGGAACCGTGAGAGAGAGAAAGGAAGAGAGGGAGAGAGAGTACTCAATTTACTTGGTTACTAGAGAAGAAAAGAGTTGTTGGAAATGGAAGAGGGCTCAAGGAAAAAGCTATGGATCAAAGAAAGAAATGAAGAAAAAGAAAAGAGTAAGTAGAGAAGAATCAACCAAATATACTGAAATTAAAGGTTAAGGTAATATACTGAAATTAAAGTTTAAGGTAAGAAACTTTAATTTCAGTATATTTGGTTGATTCTCCTCTACTTCCTCTTTTGCTCGAGCGGACATGCAAACATGTGAGGGGTCACTCAAGTGCAGATTCCCTTGCTCGAGTAGTGTGCAAACTTTGAAAAAGTACTGCTTGGGTGATTTTCAGGCTCGACGAAAGTAAATATAGAAACATACATAGTCCAAAGGAAGGGAATGTATGTCCTCTTCATCGGTGAACAATTACATGCATGGATCAAACAAATTCCTAGTTTTCATAATAAAATCAAAACTTCCTTTAATTCCAAAATCAACTCTCAAATTTCATGAACTCATGATTTTTATAACTTCTTCTTCAAAGTCATTTATATACTCCATTGCATGGATCCAATCTTCAAACATTTCTTGTTGCATGTAATTTATAGAACTCAATTCAAGAATGATTCTCAAAATTGAACCCAAATTTAACAAATTTAAGGAATCATAACTCATATTCTTCAACCTAACTTAATTTAACATGCAAAACCCAATTCCTATCAATTTACATCATAATCTTCAAATCACCTCATACTTTCATTATTTCTTTCCAATTACATGAAATTGAACCCAAACTCATCCTCAATTTCAAGTGTAATACAAAGATTCTACAAGAATAAAGCATAAATTTCATACCTTAAACTTTAATTGGCTAAAATTCTTGAACTTTTCCTTCCTCTCCTTGGTTCTCTTCTTATATTCCTTTCCATTGACTTGAATTCTCCAGCACAATTCTCTCTCTCTCTCTCTCTCTCTCTCTCTCTCTCTCCGTCTCGGTTCTCCTTTCTCTCCCTCTTGGCTCTATTTTGTCCCAGCACACTCATCACTTGATGATGTATATATATATATGTATCTAGCATTGTTGCCTTGAACTTTCCTGAACACACCAACATCCCTTTTTGCATTATAATTTTATTAAAAATAAATTAATATATCAATTACATTTTAATTGAACATCATTTAATCTTAATTAATCTTGATTAGCCCAATCACAAATCCTACATAATTTAATTAGTCTAATTTGACCTCATTTTAAGCCCAATTAATTATATTTAAATTTATTAGTCCGAATTAGATTTTTAATCAAACTTTCAAAGGCTCCAAATATTAAATTAAGATTATTGTCATCATCAAATTTTGATTTCCCAAATCATTTAGACCTTCAAGCGGCATCAAAGCTATCATCAAATTATTTGGAACTAAACTTTTGTTTTTCTCAATTCTTTGCAATTTAGTCAATTCAAATTCCTTTGTTTCAAGAGGTTCTTAAGAAATATACATTTGTAACTTCGACAAAAATATTTTCTTAATTTATATTTCGTATTAACTCTTCTAAGTAGTACTAGTGTAGACACCCCATTTTTGACCGTCCTCAAGACTTGGACGTCACCGCTTGAACACTCGGTGATTATCCATGTTTGTATTTGTTTGGAGTTCCCGGAGTTCTCGGCTACGCGCCTTGCCTCAGGATCTCCGAACTCGACTGTTTTGTGTTTGGTTTTGCACCAAACACTTGTGTTTTGCCTTGGAGGGGCAGGGAATGCTTTTTGAGGCATCCCCACATACCACCGGCAGTGGCTAGAGACCACCGGCTGGTTGTTGTTGCCACCGGCACTATTTTGTGCCGGTTGGCACTCTTTTTGGCAAAATGACCATTTTGCCCTGCCGATCACTTTACAGCTATTTTTAGAGATATTTTCAGACAGCTTTCTGGTGCTTGTTTCCCCTCCATACACGTGTATGGAGGGATGGCCTTTGTTTTGGCTTAGCTTGTAAGTTTTCATTGCCTATAACATAAGGCTTCTTCTCTTGGCTCAAGAGGTTAGAAGATTTGGAGAGTTAGACATTTTAGGAGAGGGAGAAGCTCTGGTTTTAGGTTAGGTTTTGTGTATCTATCCTATCTCTCTCTTTCTCTCTTGTTTTGTACACTAGGTGTTTGTGACTTACTATTGCTCACCAACACCTAGTGTTTCACCTTCCTCTTGGAACTGAGGTGCTAAGGGCTTGTTCTTGAAGTTCTTGACTGGTTTGGAGCTCAAGGAACCAACAACTCCAACCTTTGTGAAGGTGGTCTTCAAGGGTAACAAAACTTACTTTATTTACCCCATTCTTGCACTCCATTTTTGCCTAGTTTAAAACAGTTTTTGTGCTTAGTCTATAACACATAAAAGTTCTATTTTTTAAGCCTCTTTATTGTTTATTAAGAGTGTTTTGTGGTTTGAGCAAGTTTGACCACCCTTAGGCCTTGAAAAGGCCCTTCTTTGTGCCATTTTGTGAGAGATCCGAGACTTTGGTGTTAGGATCTCTTCACCACTGAAATCTTGAGGGATTTCAGTGGTGAAGATGATGCCTTAGAGTCTCAAGAAGGAGAGGACCACCCCCTCTCCTTGATGTCCTTGAAAAGGACAAGATTTGGCTTCTTGAGGGAGTTTGTGCTTAAGTGTGTGTTGAGCATGTTTGGTTTGTTTTTCATGCTTATATTGCCATGATATAACATGTTTCTAAGTTGGTTTAGGTCCCTTATGCATGCTTAGCATAGTTGCCTTGTAATGCCTTTTGATCCTCTAACATGCCTAGGTTGTATGCCTTAGCTTCTAGCATGTTTTAGGCTTGCATTTGTGAAGTTTTTGTGCTCATATTTCCATGTTTTAGGTCTGTCTCATGTTGTTTGAGCCAACCATAGCATGTTTAATATGGCCTCTTTGCATTGGGCTTGTTGGCCTTAAGAGCATGAGTGTGTAGCATGCCTTGCTTGCTTCATTTTTGACGGTTTGGAACCATTTTGCATGCTATTTCAGTCCTTCATACATGTTTGTTTGATTGCTTAGCATGCCTCTTTAATGCTTTAAGAGTATGTGTTAAATGCTCCATGTTTTGGCTTTAATGCATGCCTTTGGATTCATGTCATCTAGATGCCATCTAGGTGGTCATTTAGGCTTAGTTTTATGTGTTAAAACTCTGTTTTTAAGTGTTTAAGTATTGCCATGTGTGGTTGTGCTAAGTGTGGTTCAAAGCCTCATTGATTTGCTTTGAACCTTAGACCATTTGCATGCTTTGTTTGGCTTGTTTTGTTGCATGATTTGGCATCATGTTTTGCATGATTTTCAGAGCTTTACAATGTGTGTTTATTGTCCTTGTTTGGTATCTCCAAGTGTGCTTGGGGGTTGCTATGTTTATGCCTTGGGTTTGGACCATAACACTTGCATGTGTGTGTGTGTGTTTAGTCTCCATTTCTAGGCACTTTGGCCACTGATTTTAGGCCAATTAGGAGTAGTCCAATTCATGTTTTAGTCCACTCCATTGCTTGGTTTATATGCCTCTTTGCTTAGGTTGTATGCCTAACATGTTTAGCTTGCTCGCATTGTTCATGTTGCATGCTAGATAACATGCTTAGAGTTGCATTGCATAAGCATGCATGCTTGGCCTCTTGAGATAAAAATGATAGAGGTTTGGCACCCTTTTATGTTTACTTGGTTTGCATGCATTTGAAAGTGAAGTTGCATCCTTGGTTCCTTGGGCCATCATGCATGGAAATGCGCGATTGGTGGTCCGAGAATCGAGGCACATGCCCCTTTGAGTCACTAACATGATAAGGGATGTGTTTGGTGCATAAATGGCTTGAATTATATTGCCATGCATGTTGTTGTCCTCCACTGCTGTGAGTTGCAGGTTTCTGAGCATTTTGTGCCAAGCTTGTTTAGTGCCGGCCGTGATCAATTGGCGACCGATGGATGAGTCTAGTGCGGTGGCCTCCTCCTTCACGGTGGTGTCCTATCGATCGGTGGTGATCCCTAGTGCTGAGAGGCACTCACAGGACTTTGGTAATTTTCGAGGAGGAGAAGCGAGAGAGAAGCGAGGCAAATCATGCATGGCAGTGCGATTCCGAGCCAGTCCCGAGCGCGTGCTGCATTGGGCCCTCATCCCGAGGCGATTTACTGTTTAATTAGATTAATTATTTTATTTAATTAATTTAGTTGATTTGTAATATTTTAATTAGCTTGCACAGTTAATTAATTTGTATATTCTTTCGGTCCCTCCGAGCGAGGGCAAAGTTGTAATAAGTGTGTGTGAGTGGGTGTATGTCTTCCAATCCCCATTTCTTTCTCCCTTTTATTTACCCGCTTATGTTGGTAGATTAGGGCACATTCAAATTAGCATACCTTATGCTATGCATGCGTGCATTCATGCATTTATTTACATGCACCGGGCTCGGCACATCATGCAAACTGCATCGTACTTTCGAATTCCAAATTGAATACGTGGTAGTTGCTGCATTCCATGTGCCATGCTTAGGTAGCGAGAACTGTCTAGATTACATCCCTGTATGCGATGCATTAGCCACTTAACATGAACTAGGTCACGCATGTTTGCTAACTAGTTTCTTGTTTTGGCACGAAGTACGATGTAAGTATTTACGCTTTAGCATACCACATGCGTGTGAGTGTTGCCATGACAGTATGATTGCCATGCAGCTAAATGCTTATGTGATATTACTGTTTGAATGCCTGTGGGTGGAGGTTGGATTGCCTGAGTTGGAACAACTCATTGAAATCCGTATTTTAGCCTACTTGCGAGTAGCAAAATCTAACACGTTTTTCGAGACAAAACGGATATGCAATGTTTATTTCCAAGTTAGGCAATCTAGTCTATACTTTTGTGTTGTGCACATCACATAGTAATTCTAGGTTAATAACCGAAATAAGAACGCATAAAGTTTTCAAAAACGGATATCACGGTTAGTAGAGGCCGGTCTTCGGACCGGGCGAAAGGGGGTGCTCATAGCTGACCTTCCCCAATCGTACCCAAGCTCCCGAGCCAAGACCACTTTGGTGATGACGGACATGTGGCCTTCGGCACCGAGTCAGGGTTTCCTAAATTTCCCATTTTAAAATATTTAAGTGGCGACTCTGTAATCTGGCAAAGCAGTCCATGTTTGGCACTACTTTTCAAAAATCTATTTTCTCAAACGATTTGCCGGATTTGGACTCTTTGGTTCAGATTTAGAACCGACACAAAATCGAGTCCTTGAACTGTAGAGTGAAGCCTACGGGCGCGTCTACAGTTTCTGGCGACTCTACTGGGGATTTTAGAGAGCTTGACTCGAACTCGTGATATCCTGTTTTGACTACACTTATGTGTTTCTTTGCATTGCATGTGCACTGGTGAGCCTAGGACATAGTGTTTGCCATCTACCATTCCTGAACGGTTTGCCGGAGGCTTGTCTTGTCAAGGCATGACCATAAGGCTAACCGGTTATGGGCTCTGACAGCGTGGGAACATAAACCCCGGTTTTACTGGGGCACCCTTTTCGACCATTCGACCTAGTGTATATTCGGATCCATAGTGACCATTCCAAACTAGGACAGGTTGCTTACCTGATGTTAGGTTGTTTGAAACCGCCGCGTGCATAATGAAACCCTAGCTCCTGACAAAATAGGACAGGAAAACCCTACCCCAACATAGGGGTGTATTGGCTCTCATTTACCTGCTATGTGCTTTTAGAGTGTATCTCTGCGAGAGCATATATCGGTTTGCAAAGTTTGAGCATCAGCCCGAGGGCACTAGTATCGGTATTGTTGAGAATCGGTTGTATCTGTGGGTATCGATTGATATTTTGAGCGATGGTTACGGAGAACAGTGTTGATAATAGAATCTGATTGTCCGGCTACACGTGTTTGATCTGTTTGAAATAAAAATACGCTTGTTTTCCGTTTGATTCGAAATTGAGAGTTGAGCGAATAACTAGTGTCCTTTTCGCCGAGGCGTAATCAACATGACGCAGAACTTCGAAGAGATTGTGGTCGTGACGGCGCGTTGAGTCGTGAATCACCCCACAAGATGAAACTCATTGACATGCGCATTCACCTAGGTCGCTGCCCGCACATCCAATTTGGACTCTCGGCTATATCGCTCGTGAGCCTACTACTTTTGAACTAATGGGGATGATGGGCGATCTCCAAAGATCGTGGCGGATCTTGCATATGGAATGTCTGTTTCACCCTTTGCATCGCACGCGGGAACTTTGTATCCCAAGAACCCCATTGTTGGGCAATTGTTATTGAACTTCGACCAACCGGAGATGGCCTCGATTATAACAATGATATGTCAACATCCACCCAAACCCTAAATCGGTGAGGTCAAGACAAAGGCAAGATGAAGAGCGGTCGACCCTATTGAACAAGCTAACGTAGGCGGTAGAGGCTTTGGCGGGGAATGAATAAGCAACAAATATCCGCGATTATGTCAAAAACATGAGGATGCTTTCCCCTTCGCCGCTGAGGGCGATTCGATCAACGAGAATCGGGATAGGCCCGTCATGCCAAACAGTTCTTCCCTTCGGCCTTGCATCCGGAAAGGATCAAAACCCAAGGCCGCACCACGATCCATTTGCTAGTCGTCTAGCAAAAGTGTTGAACTCAAAATACACAGAAGGCGTGGTCTTTCATGCTCTCTATATGCCATTGTCCAAGGCATTGCAGATCCTTCTTTGAAAGGGGACACCTTAAGCCCTGGAGCCTCGCCGCTCGAAGAATCTCCGGCCACACATGATGCTTCACTTTGTCTTGGCGTACCATCCAGTGACCGCCATGCCACTGACAATTGTTTCCGCCTCCGGCACGAGGTGCAAGATTTGATTGATAACGAAGTTATCCTCCCCCCCACCTCAGCAAAGTCCGTCACCACTCAGTTGTTGGATTTCGAGGATACAGATACTGCAAGTATGTAATCAAAAGGTGGACCGCCTGCGGGCAGTGTCTGGTACATTTTTGGATGTGGCGTTTGGCACGCATTTTTGAGCACCTGCCAATGCTAATTTTGTAAATCCTGACTTGGGTGTCGAGTCAGTCTTTTGTTTTGTTTTTGAGTCTGTCTCTCTGTATTGAGTCAGTCTTTTGCTTATAGAGTCTGTCTTGCTGTAACAAGTCAGTCCCTTTTGTATAGTATACCAGGTGATTTCGGGGTTGTTCCCTCAAACACCGTGTTGTCTTTCAAATAGTTGTTTTTTCTTTTTGAGTTTGTTTCTGCCGAAGAGCCAGTTACACCAACAAATCTGAATGAAACAGCTGTGGCTATCACGTTCCGTACTTGTTGCATTTGAGTCAGCCGTGCCAGAGGATATGAATGGAACGACAGTGCATTCCGCCTACTCTCTTGTGCCTTGAACATTGTTGCAATGACCTAAGTTTTTCATAAAACCCCTTTTTCGAACACTGCGGTGATAAAAACGAAGAGGAAGTAATTCCTCGGGTATTTGCAAAATTTTGATCAATTTGAGAAAAAGAGAGGCATGTTAAGCTTTTAATGAATGAAATCATGCTTGTCGGCGTAGTCTTGAGAAGGACCACGGCACGATCCGGACTAGTTCCACTATCTTCAACACGAGCGATTTGTCGCTTTCTTAAAAACTTTCAAAAACAAAATATTTTGCGCAAGTCTCGCGAAGACCTGTGTGGAACCGCTCTTGAGATTGTGCAGCCCAGGATCGCTTTCAGCCTCGAGATTCAACCTATCTATTTCAAACCTGGAATCTGTTCAAAACAGTTAATTGCCGTGTAAGGCCTGTGTGGCCCAATTCGAAGCAGCCCTCGAGCAAGGGGCATCAAAGTCCGATCAGGAAAATCAGATCCCACTAAGCAAAGCTCGAGAAGTAACCGTGATGGACTTTTCTGCAAATCAACACAACAGTCGTTCTCCTGGATACGGAGAGGTTTCAATCTCAAAACCATTTGGCATGGGCTTGCTGCACTTTTACCCTTTGAGAGGCTCGTTGGGCCGAAAATCCGAAAGGGCGGCCCAGGCAAAAGTTAGAGCAAAGAAAAAGAAATAATACAAAAAAAATACAAAAAAAATAAAAAATATACAAAAGAAAGAAAAGAAAGAAAAAATGCAAAAAAAAAGAAGAAAAACAAAGCTCGCAAGGTCGAAAACCTGCAACAGGCGCCTTGGCAAAAATTAGAGCCTAAATAGTGAAGGTTAAAATACCCGAGTGTACCTTAACCGGAACTACGTAAGGCTTGATTCCCATGTTTGGGATACGTAGGCAACTTCATCCTGAAGTCCAACCCCCAACGCTTCCATAGCGTTTCAGCCCATGTCATGGTTTTGATCACTTGTGCCTCCTCCGAATCCAATGTCTCGATTGCAGCAACCTGGAACTACGTGACCAACTTCCTCTTGAAGTCCAAACCACCAACACCTTCCAGGTGACTGTATCCATATATTGATTCAAACCGTCTTTACCTCCTCCGCGCCCGAGGACCCGATCGTCGTCAACAAAGACTGGCTTACAACATGCCGCGACATCATCCAAACAAGGGGCAACTTTCCGTTGCCATGCATTGCCATAAGTTGTCCCGAGTTACCGTCCAAACCAGGGGCAACTTTCCGTTGCCTTTCCCCCCCTTAAGCCAGGGGCAATTTTATATCGTCTCCGATTCAAGGCTGCGCATCTCGAGGGTAAGTTTCGCGCTCGTTGAGCGTTGATTGTTTGCAAAAATAGTTTTTGAGAATTTTCACTGAGGTTGACTTATTTTCTCGAAAACTGTTTCATTTTCAAAACTGGACCATGTTTGGACCCAAAAAGGAGAACTTTCAGTGCTCACAGCCTGATTCGCATGGCTTTCAAATCAAAAATTGAATAAGTGTGTTTATCCAACTCTCATTTTTGATCAAAACTGTTTTAGAAAACAACAAAAAATGGTCAAAATGACGAACTAGGGGCACAATTGAGTCAGGTCTTCTGTCTTTCCCCCGTCAACACACTTGCCCGAGAGGCACCCCATTCTACCAGACGAAATGGCTGCGAGCTAGCTGTATCGGGCGTGAACCTGCAACCTCTCAGTTTATCCATTAACCACACCTGGGGAGGGATGAAAAGAAATGAGAGAATAAAGAATAGAGAGGAGTAAGTTGAGAGAAAAGTAAAGAAAAGGGTTTTGTGAGAAAAACCGAGCTTGAGGGCCGAGTGATGTAAGTACCACAAATCAGAAAGGGTGGGAAATAATACCAGGAGGATTTGGCTCCTCGAGATTTGAGGTCTTTTTTTTTTTTTTTGTAAACATGTCCGTGTGTCGTGTCTTTTGATTTATCGGTCTTGATCTTGGCTTTGAGTCTTTTTCGAGTGTGTCTCGTTATGTCAGGTCGTGTGCCTTTTGTTTCTTTGTTTGAGTCTGTCTCGTCGTGTCCTATGGTAGGCTCGATACCCCGGTCGTGAAACCCATCCGCTTCCAAAAAGTAATCGTTTGTGCTCTGAATGCTGTGCCATTCTCTACATTCGTGTGAGGCAGGAGAAGGAAAGGGATGATTTGGGACATTCGGATGTGTTTCAATTATAACTGTTTCTGCTCTTCTGGTCCGTCTTGTCAGATTGGGTTATAGGTTCAGAATTTGTTGTATGCCGAATGGGCGAATCTTTGCGCTCGGGGCATGTCTGTCAATCCTCAAGCAGATTAGTCCCCAGCAAAGTATGGGCTGTGTGTTCGGATTGAGTAGGGATTAGTATGAATTTCCTTTGTTAATTGGTTGGTTATCCGATTATCACAAGGTGCAATTGCTCGCGGAACACAATGATCAATATCATTTACCTTTGAGGTGTAATATGATGTAATGCAGTACAAGGTATGAAATATGCATATATATACAAATGTAACACTCTTTTTTAGACCAAAAGTTTGTTTCATCCCATATAATCTTTTCAAGTACAAAGTTTGAGAAAAACAAAAACCTGCCTGCGGCAGTACATAGTACTCTATCTACCAAAAAGAGAAAAGTACAAGAAAACAAAAAGAAAGAAAAAGCAAGTCAGAAATGTCGTCAATGGTCTCATGGCAGGATCCGTCCTCGCCCTCTTCTGGCGAGAAGCAGAGCATCGTCGAAGTGTCATTTGTCGGGCAGGCAGCTACCCGGCCTCCTCCTCAGAGGCCTCCACCTCCGACTCGCGATCCCCTGCAACTAGAGCCTGCGAGCTGCTCCCCACATGGCCACGCCCCCCTCTGGTGCGGGGGAATATCCTGCCATCCCAAGTAGAAATGGGAGGTCGGATGGGCGCCACCACGGGAGGAATCGGGAAGGGAGGTGAAAAGTACAAAAGGCAAATGCATCGATATCGTGAAGCGGTTTATCAATACGTAAAGTCTGAGTGTGAATGCCGTGGCGTTTATCGGTCTGAGAATGCGGTGTATGAATCTGAGTGTGAATGCCGTGGCGTTTATCGGTCGCAGAATCACGATGTATGAATCTGATGTTTGAATGCCGTGGCGGTTTATCAATGCAGTCACGATATATGAATCTGATATATCAAGCAAGTGAGTTTGGGTATCGTGTTGTGTTATGCATCGATTATGCGGCGGTTTGTATATATGCGAAGCTATGTCAGAGAAAACGTACCGGAAGGCCGTAGAAGGCTAGGAACTCGAAGGTCCGCTACAACATCCCCGCCATGGAGGCATTCAGCTCCAATGACTGCCGGGTGTACTCAGAGAAAGCCTACAAAAGTATTAGATGCATCAATATTCTGTGGAATATCGAATGAACTGAACTGAAATCACAATGCAAGATGCAGAAATAAAGTGGTACATACCGGAGGCAAGTCAGGAATGCCAGCCAACTCATGACCAGCCGGGGGAGGAGCAAAAGGGATCTGGTAGGTCTCCCCACCCTGCCCCCTGTATGTCAGCATGGTAGGCAGAGCGGGCCAGCCCATCCCTCGTCCCCTCTGCACTCCCCTCCTGCCACGAGCTCGAGCTCTCTGTGACGATCCCGCTCCTGCTCCCACCTCTACCCTAGCCGCCGGCGCCGCAAGTCTCTCTGGCTCAGCTCGGCGACCACCACTTAGCGGCCGCATGATGAAGGTCCGGACGTATTCTGAGTAGTCGCCCTCACCCCTGTAGCCGTCTGCCTCCCAGCCGAGGGTGTAGTCCTCCATCTGCTCAGCGGTGAAACGCTCGGTGTCCCTCATATGCTCAGGAGGGTGAACCGGGACTATCTGCTCTGGCAACCCTAGGGTCTGGCGTAGGAAACGCTCACCCAAGTACCAAGCCCGACAGACCGGGCCCTCCAGCAAAATCCGGTAACGTGAGGTCTCGATCGCGCCGGCAAACCGATCGGCACCATCGGCGAGAGGCCCATGGTCGCCAGTGATCTGAAATTGAAATATAGTTTATTGCCCTCTTGGTATTGCAAATATCTGATGGAAAAGTGAAGCTTAAATGAGCTGCAAGTAAAACATACCTCGGCGGGAGTGATGGTGTCAAAATGCTTGGCGGAAGAAGCTAAAAGTCTCATGACGCCGTGTGTACCTCTGTCATAACGGCGTGAAGGGAATGACGGTGAGTCTCGAGTCTCAGACTGGCTCCGGCACTGGAAAGTAGGCGTAGACCCACAAGCGCAAAACATATGTCAATATGATCATAAAAAAAGCAGGATCTGAGTAAAGTAGAAATAGCGAGCCGTGTGTTGTGCGTGTATTGGCGAGTGTCATGTGAGCGATTATGCGATCGATTAAAAGCAGTATGTGTGTCGTAGTATGCGATATACAATAAGTGTAAAAGCAGACTACGATTGTGTGCAATGTGTAGATCTGAAAAGTCTGAGAATAAAAGTAAGCGAGAGGAGAAGCGTGCCTCCCAAGCTCGCCCGGTAGCCTCAGAGCAACTACCCACGCCACGGAACCGAGCTCATATAGCCGTATAGGGTGGCAGCCGCGCCTCAATCATACCGACGATCGCTAAACGCGTCCACAGTCTTGAGGAGGCGAAGAGACGCAGTGTTCGCCGGTCGGCGAATAGAGTGGTCCCTAGCGAAACATCAAGAAGCGTGCATCTTGCTCCACGGCCTCTGGGTCATCGGATTTGCATCGACAAGAGGTTGGACCTGAATCGCACCTCGAACCGGGAGTAGCGAAACACGGCGGTTCACTCATCCATGTACGTGTCAAAGGGATCGGATCACCCCACCCCGATGCGGTGAGCATCGAGAAGTCATAAGGGTCATCGTCATGTCCCCGCCGATAGTTGAAATGAATCGGTGGTGTCCACCATCTCTCTGCCGAGAGCGAGAGGCACAAGCGATAAGTCTGACAATCCCGCAAAAGCGCCCGGCCGGCCGTCCATGATGCGACAAACCGCCTCGGAAGCTCCGCATACCCCGCGGCAACGTTCCCATACCGCAGACGGTATAGGAATCCTCTGTTTTCAAGAATCTGATTAATTAATGCTAAACACATTGAGTTGTAAGACATGAAAGGTTCGAACAAATCTAGCATGTGTGCGAGTTTTGAATCTAGTAGATATCGGTCGGTGTGCTCACGGTGAACTACGACGTGTGATGCGTCGGCGTGTTTTGAATAGGTTGATGTAAATATGGTGCGTGTGCACATTTTTCGAGTTCAAACAGATATCGGGTTTGATATACTAGTAGGTGGACTACGGACTGCGATATGTCGATTACTTGTCTGGGTTGGTATAAACATAGCGTGTGTGCGCATTTTTCAGATTCAAGCACATACCGGGTGCTGGTGTGTTTTCAGTAAACTACGACGTGGAATGTGTCTGCGTGTTTGATTGGTTCAATACAGATAGGTATAGCATGCGTGCAAGCTTTTCAGATTCAAATAAGTACCGAGTGTCGGTGAATTTGCAGTGAAATACGGTGTGCCGCGTGTTTGAGTGCTTGAGGCTAGTGCAGTGTGTGTGCATGTGTTCGTCTCAAATAGATATCAGTTGTAAGTTTGTCTACAATCAACTACAGTACAGTGTATCAGAGCTAAGCAATTAAGGGTTATGTCGGCTATGGCGATGATGGTTTGATTCTACATTGCAGAAAGTAAAGCAGAGCAGAAGGGTTACCTCGGAAGCGTCGAATGAGAGATGTGAGGCAGGCTCGCGTAGCAGAAGCTCCGGGTCCAATGCCCTGTCGAAACTCCTGAACTGGCGAAGTCCATCGGGTGGTAGCACGTGGATCGCCGGTGATCAAATGGGCGCGCTCAATGGGAGGAGCTTCGACCGGGATCCATCTCGTGATCCGGGAGTCTCGACATGTGGAACATCGTCGCCATAGCAATGGTGGTGAGAAAATGGCGGAAAAAGCGAAATGTGAAAAGTCAATGGAAAAGTCAACCCCCGAATTGAAAATGGTCGGAAAAGTAGGAGATGAAAATACACGAAATGTAGAGAAATCGAGGAACAAGTCGAAAAGACGAAAACCGAGAAGAGACACGAAATGAGATTTCGATCGGTTGGAAATGTCAAAGCGATGAACCGCGAATCGAACGAAAACACGGGAATGCAAAAGCGGCGGAAAAGTGAGAGAAAAACACTTTGGAGAGAGAGAGCAAAGATTTTCGGCGGAGGCAAAGTGAGGAAAATAGGGTTTCAAGCCCTATTTTAAAGGACCCATAGCGAAATGCCGAATCTGCCCCCGATCAGCAACTTTTGGCCGGTCGGCACTGTTTTGTGCCGGTCGGCACAATATTGTGCCGATGAATGGTTTCTTCAGCCGGTGGCCAGCCGGTGACCACCCCACCCAGCCGATGATGTTCCCAAGTCCTTGTTTAGGCAAAATGAGTAGTTGTTGATCTTCATAGCTCAAGAAAGTGCAAGAAAATGCACCCCCGATGCTCAACCGGCCTCCGTTTTGACTTCGGACCGTGTCTACTGTGCGTAACACTCAAATTCAAGCGAAGACTATATCCTTTTTGTATCCTTTTGTCGCTTATAAAGATTCAAAAGTTGCCCCGTGTGCGTCGCGCGCATCCATCACATTGTCCGGCGCATCATATCGCGCCATCTTGCACGTCCCTTGCGACTTGCACCGTTTTGCATTGTCATGTGGCATGCGTATCATACTTTCATCTTGCATTTCATTTTGACCCACGTGAGGTGTACTACCTCACGTGCTTCACTTTGCATTTCATTTTGATCCACGTGAGGTGTACTACCTCACGTGCTTCACTTTGCATTTCATTTTGATCCACGTGAGGTGTACTACCTCACGTGCTTCATTTTGCATTTCATTTTGATCCACGTGAGGTGTACTACCTCACGTGCTTCACTTTGCATTTCATTTTGATCCACGTGAGGTGTACTACCTCACGTGCTTCATTTTGCATTTCATTTTGATCCACGTGAGGTGTACTACCTCACGTGCTTCACTTTGCATTTCATTTTGATCCATGTGAGGTGTACTACCTCACGTGTTTCATTTTGCGTTTCATTTTGATCCACGTGAGGTGTACTACCTCACGTGCTTCATTTTGCCTTTCATTTTGATCCACGTGAGGTGTGCTACCTCACGTGCTTCATTTTGCGTTTCATTTTGATCCACGTAAGGTGTACTACCTCACGTGCTTCATTTTGCCTTTCATTTTGATCCACGTGAGGTGTGCTACCTCACGTGCTTCATTTTGCGTTTCATTTTGATCCACGTGAGGTGTACTACCTCACGTGCTTCATTTTGCATTTCATTTTGATCCACGTGAGGTGTACTACCTCGCGTGCTTCATCCTGCATTTTGTTTTGCATTCTTGCATCTATGAGGTATGCGTGCCTCGTCTTGTATCTCATTTTGCGCTTCTTTGCGCTGTCCTGTGCGCCTCATTGTTTTTTCGTTCCACCCGGGTCTGGCGAGACCTTAAACACGCACGGTCTAGGAGACCTTAAATCCTCGGGAGGTGCAAAACCTTCGGTGCATTGAGGTGTGCACCTCATCGCATTTGGCATGCATCGTATCGCACCGTCTTGTGCACTCGTGTTGTCTAAACGCATCGCGCTATTTTGCGCATCGCGCCGTTTGGCGCACCCTCATTGCACTTCATTTTCCATCCTTTGAGGCACGCGTACCTCATTGCACTTCATTTTCCATCTTTTGAGACACGCACGTCTCGTTTACCCCATTTGCATCCGCATGCGTGTCTCATTTGCATCGCATTCGCTTAAAGTGTTGTGTAATCGATGCCCCCCCCGGTCTGGCGAGACCTTAAACACGTACGGTCTAGGAGACCTTAAATCCTTCGAAGGTGCAAAACCTTTGAGGCATGCATTGTCATGTATCATCATCTCAACAGCCGCGCATTGCCGTGCATTTTGAAACCATGCCTCACCCCGGGTCTGGCGAGACCTTAAACACGCACGGTTTAGGAGACCTTAAATCCTCGGGAGGTGCAAAACCTTCGGTGCATTAAGGTGTGCACCTCATTGCATTTGGCATGCATTCCATCGCGTTGTTTCGCGCACCTCATCAGTTGCCCCCCGGGTCTGGCGAGGCCTTAAACACGCATGGTCTAGGAGACCTTAAATCCTTGGAGGGTGCGAAACCTTCACCATATTTGCATCCCGGTCTAGGAGACCTTAAATCCTCTGAAGGTGCAATTCCTTCGGTGTTTGTCATGCCCGAACGACTTTCGGTGGTCTGGTAAAGCCACCCGCTTGTTTTTGCGGTGAGTTCCTAGGAGACCAATGGGGACGGTGAAAACTAGAGTTCGAACGGCTTATGCCTAGAACGCAAAGGTCCGGAATTTCCGAGACTAAAGTCTGGTTTAAATACCCAGGGGGTGTACCCTTGGCTTGAAATCTGTATGGAAGCCCCATAGGTTGAGGCGGCATGTTTACGCCTCAATTCTGGATACCGAACCAACCTAGTAAATCGCCCTGTTGGGAGAATAGGGAAAATCGCAATCGCAACCATTGCATCATACTGCATTGTCATGCATCATTAATACTATTGCATATGTCATGCATTTCAAAAAATTCAAAACCAAAAACAACAAAAAAAAAACATGCATACGTCATGCATTTCATTGTAGTATAGTGCATATGTCATGCATTTTCTGTAAATATCCATTCTATTGCATTGTAGTTGCATGCATCCACTGCATCATCTTCCATCTATGGCTTGCGCCTTTCCTTGTTGAGCTTGGTCTGGTATGTGCCTTTACTCTTCACGTCAAAGCATGGTTTACGTGCATCGCGCCTATTCCTTGATGAACTTGGTTTGAGGTTGCGGCACCTTTTCTGTGTTAGACATGGCTTGTATGTGTGCATGCCTTTCCTAAGCGAGATACGGTTTAGCCCGCGCGCCATAATCACATATTACATTTTAGTGTAATTATTGTATCATGCATTTTCAAAACCAAAAACAACAAAAAAAAAACAACATGCATACGTCATGCATTTCATTGTAGTATAGTGCATATGTCATGCATTTTCTGTAAATATCCATTCCATTGCATTGTAGCTTGCATGCGTCTACTACATCATCCTCCATTTATGGCTTGCGCCTTTCCTTGTTGAGCTTAGTCTGGTATGTGCCCTTACTCTTCACGTCAAAGCATGGTTCACGTGCATCGCGCCTATTCCTTGATGAACTTGGTTTGAGGTTGCGGCACCTTTTCTGTGTTAGACATGGCTTGTATGTGTGCATGCCTTTCCCGAGCGCGTGCTGCATTGGGCCCTCATCCCGAGGCGATTTACTGTTTAATTAGATTAATTATTTTATTTAATTAATTTAGTTGATTTGTAATATTTTAATTAGCTTGCACAGTTAATTAATTTGTATATTCTTTCGGTCCCTCCGAGCGAGGGCAAAGTTGTAATAAGTGTGTGTGAGTGGGTGTATGTCTTCCAATCCCCATTTCTTTCTCCCTTTTATTTACCCGCTTATGTTGGTAGATTAGGGCATATTCAAATTAGCATACCTTATGCTACGCATGCGTGCATTCATGCATTTATTTACATGCACCGGGCTCGGCACATCATGCAAACTGCATCGTACTTTCGAATTCCAAATTGAATACGTGGTAGTTGCTGCATTCCATGTGCCATGCTTAGGGTAGCCGAGCCTGTCTAGATTACATCCCTGTATGCGATGCATTAGCCACTTAACATGAACTAGGTCACGCATGTTTGCTAACTAGTTTCTTGTTTTGGCACGGAGTACGATGTAAGTATTTACGCTTTAGCATACCACATGCATGTGAGTGTTGCCATGACAGTATGATTGCCATGTAGCTAAATGCTTATGTGATATTGCTGTTTGAATGCCTGTGGGTGGAGGTTGGATTGCCTGAGTTGGAACAACTCATTGAAATCCGTATTTTAGCCTACTTGCGAGTAGCAAAATCTAACACGTTTTTCGAGACAAAACGGATATGCAATGTTTATTTCCAAGTTAGGCAATCTAGTCTATACTTTTGTGTTGTGCACATCACATAGTAATTCTAGGTTAATAACCGGAATAAGAACGCATAAAGTTTTCAAAAACGGATATCACGGTTAGTAGAGGCCGGTTGAAAGGGGGTGCTCATAGCTGACCTTCCCCAATCGTACCCAAGCTCCCGAGCCAAGACCACTTTGGTGATGATGGACATGTGGCCTTCGGCACCGAGTCAGGGTTTCCTAAATTTCCCATTTTAAAATATTTAGGTGGCGACTCTGTAATCTGGCAAAGCAGTCCATGTTTGGCACTACTTTTCAAAAATCTGTTTTCTCAAACGATTTGCCGGATTTGGACTCTTTGGTTCAGATTTAGAACCGACACAAAATCGAGTCCTTGAACTGTAGAGTGAAGCCCACGGGCGCGTCTACAACTAGATACAAGCTTCTTTACAATAAATTTAAGTGTTGGTCATATTCTAATAATCTTAGTAGTCTCTAGTCGAGTCCCAAAAATCCAATTAAATATATCCTAAGTCTGCCACACATAGGTAGGAAAGATTCACATAGCCAAAACATATATGATATAACAACTCAAAATTCTATGCACATCCTTAAAGTACTCATTCACTTAACAATTGGGTTAGGTACTAATCTTTAAACTGACAGAGTGGTATCAGAGCACGAGTTAATATCTCACACACGTGTCCATTGAGCATAAGAATGTTTAGAATGGATTTAAGTTGGATGCTTCTAGTAAGCAAGTGATAAGTTGTGCATTCAGGAATATGTATGTGTTTGTGTAATAGATTTAAGTAGGAGATTTTGATACTTATAAGAGGATCGGAATGTGTTTGTTTAATAAGTGTGGTATGGGGCTAAGAGTCAAGAACTATTGAGGAACTTTTTCACATTATAAGAAAATATTAGTGAGTACAAGTACAATGATTTATGAGAATATAGTATTATAAGAATTAAAGGTTATTTTGGAATTTCGATGAGTAAAGAAGACTGGGATGTGTGTGTTTAATAAGTTTAATATTGAAGTTAAGAGCTGTTGTGAAATTTTTAATGCTATGAGGGAAATGTAATTTTTGATTATAGCACATTGGTGAGTACAAGCATATTGATTCGTGGGAACACGGTATTATAAGGAATTAAAATCTTTAACGAAAGTTATGAAAGCTATATGGGTTATATGTCAAATTAGACTATGAAAATATTTGAAAAGTTGAAATATTTGATGATCAATGAAGTATATGGGACTATGGTGATTAAAAGTTAGAAAATTATTTAATATGAAGATGATGTACTGTTTGCGTGAGGGACCCACTGTATGAACCATAGAGTTTCATACTTTTGTCGATGACCTTAAAAGTCCGATTGGAATCACATTCGGCCAACGTACCTTCAAATAAAAAATTCTCGATCAACTTCATGGGAATGAATAGGTTACCCTACCAATGTCCTTGTAAAAATTGTTTAATTATGGTTGAATATGTGATGTTATGTTTCAAGCTATCCAATGTTACCCCAAGTGTTCTCCACCTTTGACTTGTGACTTTAGGAAAAGATGATGAGAAGTAAGTACAAAATGGAAGTTAAGTCCTTGTTGGAGTAATTGGGCAAAATAGAAGAAATGCTAGAAAATATGATGAAAACTATGCAACAATGCTGTGGGAAACCGCGAGATTAGAAGAAAAAGTAAAGTGTTAAGTCAAAGAAGGAATTGTAGAATATAACTAAAAGGTGGAGTGTTAATTGTTAAGCAAAATTAGGAGAGAAAAGTAATTTTAAGCAAGATATAAGTTCACCCCCAAATTATTCAATTTGTTACAAGTGTTATACAGGGTGTGTTATCGAATTTCGGGAGCATGTTTCAAATGTGGAGAGATAGAGCGACTAATGAAGGATTATTCAAATAATAAAATTTTAAGGAGATTCCAAGTCAAATAGTCAGTTTAAAGATTAGTAACTAAGCCAATTGTTAGGTAAGGGAGTACTTTAAGTATGTATATAGAATTTTGAGATTTTGGTTATGTGAATCTTTTCTACCAAATGTTTGATAAATTTAGAATATGTTTACTTAAAACTTGATCAAAAATACTAGAATTAATGAAATGTGACTAAGGGCTAAACCAATGAAGATTGGCCTATTTCATGTTGGAAGGAGAACGATTCTATTTGCTAAGATTGCATTGTCAACATTGGAAAAGAAGTTCGCTTCTAGTGTTAGTCAAAAATTTATTTTTAAAAATAATTTGATGATATCTTTAATGCCACTTGAAGATTGAAATAAATTAATGTGTATAAGCACATGAGAATTTGAATGAGTATGGAAATAATGAATCATAGATTGTCTATGCCAATGTAGTACTAGCCAACTAAGGAATCAAAGAATGTGTTTGGCAGTTTTGTGGTAGAATGTCAAGTAAATGCAAAAAGTCTTGAGTTAGAATGCATATTCCTGTGTTTGTTCAATTAATTATGGTAAATTTAGAACTCATCTACTTGGGCATTTGGAACTTAATTTGAGGTTGTTGAAACAATTGGGATGAGAATGCTTCAGTTTGCCAAGACCGCTATTGAGCACCCTTACTACCTGTGAACGAACGTTTGTGTGTTGATTGATTAAGAACCCGTTCTCTCTTTTTTTTCCCCCTTTCAACCCATTTGGTTATAAATGAGTTGATTATTGGGATTAATGTTATGTGATAAGTGTTTCTTCGTTATCTAGAGGAGCTATATTATTTGGAAATGTTATACTATGAATTTAGCTCAATGCTTTCAATATGGATTATTGGGATGTAATGTTGAATATGATCAGTAAATGTTGGCCATATGCCTGAGTGAATTGTCTTTGACTTCCGAAAGTAAATGACTTTTCTTCTAGAACTAATGGAACAAATCCCCACCCTATTTGATTTGTCAATAAGGCTATTGTGGTCAGAGAAATTGTGGACCAAAAAAAAAAGAAGAAGGTGAATTTGAGGTTGTATCAAGACCCTAATCTATTTTGATGACTTCATATGGGATGTCAATAATGGAGTATTTTGATTTATTTGAAATTAAGTTGGATCATGAATATCATTTGTGATTAATCCTCAATGATTTGGAGACATGTAGATTATTTGACTTATTGAAGACATGTGAATAGATGAATAGAAGTATATGAATTAAGTGATTGACGAGAATAGTACATTGTGATTAATATGTTTCGTGGTTTACTGTTATGAGGTTGACTTCAAGGTCTAGTATATATTATTGATCATTACTAAATGACCTTTGATGAAAATATGGACTATAATGAATCACCAATTTGGGTTATTAACCAACAAATAAATGAGAATGAGTCGAACTCCTGTGATGAGAAAATCGAACGGTAAGGAAGTTACTTCGAAAAGAGGAATGAAATGAAGCAAAGCTATATGATTTGTTTTCAAGTACAAGTGTCTTAAGTTTGGAGGACCAAACTTTCTAAGGAGGAGAGATTGTGACGACCCCGCCACGTATAATATTTTATATTTGGTTAATTAAGGAGATTTGAGATTTTAATTAGTCGTTATCTTAATTTAATTTGGGATTTATGAGAATTGTGGAATTTAATTCATATATGATTCTATTAAAGATTTATTTTGGAATTAGAAATTAAGGGTCCAAACAGCTTAAGGAAGTAAAATTAAGAAGTTGAATCAATTTAATTTTAATTATGGACCCATTTGGGAGTTTAATTAATATTTAGTTCAGCTTAGTAAAATCAAGATTGGATTAATTGGGTCCAAATTGGAGTTAATTAAGTTAATTATGTTATAAGGTTTGAGAAATTATGATTATTATGAATTAAATCTATTTTTGAGGTATCCAATTTGAATGTGTAATTTATTGACGACAATTTTTAGTGTGATCAGAAATTGAAGGTCAAATCGATTTGAGAAATCAAAATTGATGATGACAATAATCTTAATTTAATATTTGAAGCCTTTCGGGAGTTTGATTAAAAATATGATTTAGAATGGTAAAAATTAAATATAATTAATTGGGCCTTAATTGAAGCCAATTAGACTAATTAAATTATGTGGGATTAGTGATTGGTTATGATTAATTTAATTATATGATAATCAAAATTTAATTAGATTAAGTGTTGCTTAATTAAATCAATCCTAATCATAAATTGAATTATAAATGGTCTAGAATTGAGAGTGTATTTGGAGGTGGGTGTGCAGAGAAATCTGTGTGTGCAGAGAAAGTTGTGTGTATGTGTATAAGTGTCAACATAAGGAGAGAGAGTAGGCAACTTTTTCTTTCTTTGAGTTGGGCAAAACCGTGAGAGAGAAAGAGAGAGAGAGAGAGAGAGAGAGAGAGCTTTGTGCTGGAGGGTTTGAAGGAAATTCAAGAAAGGAAAATAGAAGATCATCAAGAAACTATCAAATTTAAGATTAAAGGTAAGAATTTCAACCTTGATTAGAATTCATGTATTACACTTGAAATTAATGATGAGTTTGAGTTCAATTTCATATAATTTGGAAGGAATTAGAAAACAAAGATGAAGAGATTAAGTTAGGTTCATGTTATGGAAATTAATTATTTTTGGTTTGATGTTGTGATCTTGTATGAAATTAAGCCTCATTGTTACATGCAAGAGTAAATTCTACAAGTTTAATACTCTAATTATACATGCATCATGGATTTTGAAGAATTTGAATTAATTCAATCTCATATTTTGAAGAGACAAAGGAAAAGTTTTGAAAATTAGGAATTTGTTTGATTTTGATCTTTAATCCATGCATGTAATTTAATTTAAAAGTTTTATTCAATTTAGACACATTTTGGAACATCTATGATCATAAATTAAGTTTTGGGTTACAAATTAAGTTAAGTTGAAATTCTAAGAAATTGATTTTGTAATTCATTAGATAAGTTTGATTTTTGTTATTAATAATGAAATCGAATTCTATTTTTTACGTACATCATGAAATTGAGTTTGGAAAGTTTAATTCATATTTTAAAATTTGTGGGTTTGATATAAAGAAAATGAATTAAACCTAAATTTGGACAAATTTGGGAATAAATTACAATTTATACTTGAGAATCAAAAATTAGTTTGATTTTGATTTGAATTTCATATATGGAAATATTTCTTTTAAAGAGCTTTATAACTCTAATTTTATGTTTTATAACACAAAAGAAGAAACATGTTGAAATTATTATATTCATGAAATTATTATGATCAAAGAGATTTTTGTATTAGAAATTAGAAAATCAGTCAAGGGTTCATTTTTATTAATAAAATTACATGTTTAAATCGGTTCATGCAAGAGTCAAAGTTTTGAAAATGTGTTTGGGAATTATTTTTGTTGGTTTTAAAAAACACAAAAAAATTGCAGACCACTTGAGCAAACTTTGAAGCCATCCAGTATTTTTTTTACAAAGCTTTGCAGACCGCTCGAGCGAAGACCCTATTTTCAGCAATTTTTGACTAACTCTTCTAAGTGCCTATTTGCATCCTCATGACATTCTAAGTATTCTTAGGCACCAATTGGACTCATATAGTCATGAAATAAGGTAGAAACATATAAAGAGAGTTGAATTAAAATGAAATGAATATTAAATGGTGCTTATATTGTATCTTTGTTATGTGATTTGTATAGGTGGACGTCCGAAGCCTTATATCAACTTAACCCACTGTGAGTAATAACTTTATAAAGATATGTTCAAGTGATATTTATTTTCAAAAATTTTATTGTTATCGACATCGATACATGGTTGATTGAATGGTTTATCAACATACTATTTGTTACTAATAAATGAAGTTCATTTTTGTAAACAAACTCGTGGCATCCTTTAAATAGGCCCTTGCCTGGAGAAAATTAATACCATGGCCCATTGTTAAATAGGCCCTTGCCTGGGAGAAATTAATACCATGGCCCATTGTTGAATAGGCCCTTGCCTGGGGGAAATTAATACCATGGCCCATTGGCCCTCGCCCGGGGGAAACAATACCGTGGCCCATTGGATAATTGAAATACAGAAATCTCTGCTGTTAGACCTTAATGGTTACATTGGATATGATATATTGATTGACCCATTGTGGTCCCATTGATTGACCATTGAGTTCCTATTGTTATTGATACATTGTTACTTTATTTGGTGTACTCCGTAAATTGTCGTTGAATGAGTTTTGATATGGATCATTGAGAATTGGATTGAAATTGACATGAATCATTGAGAATTGGTTTGAAATCGGAATTGTATGGAAACCGCTATCGAACAATGGTTTTATCATTGCAAAGGATTGATATAATGGCTAATCGAATTGTTTTGCCTATTCAAATGGATTGTTTCGGAAAATGAAAACAATGATTTGATATGGAAATTGTTTTGTTATAAATTTGATATAATAAGGCAAATGCCTTACTTTAAAAATGATTTAAGATTCGTTTCGAAATTGTAAGATAGGTTTTTGTATTATTGTCAAACTTCATTCACTTAACCTCTTTATTCTGTTATTACTTGCTGGGCTTTAGTTCAGTATTTTTATGTATATGTAGGTGAGCAAACTAAGCAACAAGGAAAGAGAAAGCCTCAAAGTCTACCCATGTCAGCCTTTTGAAAAGCTTCCAGAATGGAGCAAGTTAGGCTCAAGTAGAACCAAGAAAATCAGCCCCTTAGCTTTGTCAGAGTATTGTATTTTGCTGAGTCTTCAATGTATATGTGTGTAAGATATATAAGATTTGTATATGTTTATAATTATTTTTGTATCATGTAGGTACAAGCTCAATGAATATTTTTATTTTTGTTTTACTTCCGCTTTAGGCCCTGATATGATTATAAATATTTTGAAATTTTGTCTTTGAGGCAAGGTAATCTTGGATTACTAGCCGGTTACGACGCTAAACCTATAAGGGCGGGTTTAGGTTTAGCATCATAACCGGCCAGTAATCTTGGGATTACCGAAGGCCTCTGAGACAAATTAACATAATATTAGGGGCTAGCAGAAGCAAATAACAAATATACAACGTCCATTGAGTTGTGCAGACTTATATGAGACAGAAAAATTTTAAACTTTTTATATACATATTTACACATCACCCTTATATCATCATATATATACAGATTAGACAAAAGGGGACTTAACCCTATTTACAAAATAAGCAAAGACTTGTTTAACCAAACAAGAAACCGAAACTTGAACTTCATGCACTTAGCCATAACCACTAGACATATCCGGAACCTCCACGGGAGGCACATAGGTTGGCTGACAAAACAGAATCCAGGCAGAAGCTCTAGGCCTGGTCATGCGCCTGATCACCTACATATATAAATAATACAATGAGCTAGAGCTCAGTGAATAATTACAGAGTAAAGATTTTAATAAATGATGTATATATCAAATTCAGAAATCAGATTTCAAATCTCTTATCAAATCAGAAACATAGTCATGTTCGTATTCGTATCAGAAACAGAGTCATATTCATATTCAAATCATGTGTGGTACTTCCTTTAGCGTAACATATCATGTTGGTCAAGCATATCAAGTTCCATAATGGAACCTTCGGTACCGGGTAACATATCTCATATGTGGGCCACGGTATTGTTTCCCCCGGGCGAGGGCCTATGCCACAGTATTATTTCCTCCGGTCGAGGGCCTGGGCCACGGTCTTATCTCCCTCGAACGAAGGCCTCGTGACCATAATCCACAATATTATTTCCCCTGGGCGAGGGCCTCCACTAAGGATAGCAGAAAGACATTTCAAATAATTGGATCAGCATTCATGTAATCACAAAATAACCTTTTGTATCATTTAGAAACAGTTCATATCATATCATAATATTTAGAAAGTATTTCATATCGAACATAGCTTTACTAAGTTATTACTCATAGATAGTTGCAGAAGCAGATCAGACAGATCAGGCTGACAATAGCGCGTGACCTACACAAACACATAACATATACACATTGAAACACAATATTACTTCCTTGATCAAACTTGACTTCTCATATCTTCTGTCTAAATAATTCGAAAGTCTACTATGCTTATTCTTTCTTATTTAAATGAATTAGGTTCTCATTTCACATATTCTTTCATTACTAAATCATTCTTTTCTGAATAAACCAATTTCTTACTTGACTTCTTAATCAATTACCACTAAGTCAATAACTTATTCTTTAATCAACTAATTAATGTTGATTAGTAGTTTATTAATCCTGTTATGTCATAATTCTTGCCTAAGAATGCTTGGAAGTGAAAGAGAACAAAAATTGAAATATGAAACAAAGTTTCAAAATTTTCTGAAACAGGACTCTTCGCTCGAGCGCAACATTGGTTGCTCGAGTGGAACCCTTGGTCTGCAAAAATACTGGTTGCTTGCATTCTACGCTCGAGCGACAACTTCATCGCTCAAGCGATGATGACGAATTCTGGGTTTTCCAAAATGTTGTTTAAACTGCAAAACACGATATCAAGGCTTCAAATTCATGCATGACTCACTCGAATATGCAAAAACATTCCCAATTACATATATTTAAAGTTAATTCCACTTATACTTCAAAATTCCAAGATTTTAATTCAAATTTAAACCTTGGATTTCATGTTTAAACATCGTCTTTCAATTCTTTCTTTGTTTTTATGAAACTTAAAATTGAATCTATAAGGCCCTTTCAAAAATATTTGCATGTATGAAGTTTAAATCAAAATCAAACTAATTTTTGATTCTCAAAGTAAGATTATAATTCATTCCTTAATTTGTCCAAACTTAGATTTAATTCATTTTCTTTATAGCAAAATCAATTATTTAGAATTTAAACTTATTAACTCCATCTTTAACCAAATACTTAATTTATGATCATAGATGTTCCAAAATATATTCGAATTGAACAACACTTTTAAATTAAATTACATGCATGGATTAAAAATCAAAATTAAACAAATTCCTAATTTTCATAATGAAATCAAAACTTTGTCTAACTTTAAGATTAACTCCAATTTTTCATAAACTTGATTTTTCTAAAGCTTTTTCTCTTTCTCTTCAAAATATAAAATTGAATTAATTTAGATTTTTCATAATCCATGATGCATGTTAATATTATAGTGACCGTGATACATATCCTTACTATGAACAAAAGCATGCCTGTACACCTACATGTGAACTTATTTGGAGAATGCAACATTGTATATGACCTGAAACACTTCGATATGAACTATTATGATACATGACTCTGATGTGATTTTGAGAACTGATGAACTTAGAACAACTGTCAAACTATTGATTATGTACCTAAGCGAATGGAATTATGTGTTATTATTAATTGTGATATGTGCCTTGTAGTAATTTGTGCATATCTGTCTGATTTGAAAATTATTTGTCATGATTTCTACTTTGAATCTGAAATTGTTAACCTAAATGCTTTCAGAAACCGAATTTGAGTACATGGAGAGACTAATGGAAATATTTGGAACCATATGAGTAGTTTTGTTAAAAATTGATTCAGTTCAATAAAATATGTGATTAAATTGAGCCTTAACGGGAACTATTTTGGATTAATTGAATTTTGTGATAACCTTGGTTACATATGGCTAGGGCTGTGCAAAATACTGCCCAATCTACTAAAACCGCACCAATCCGCACCGCTCTAATCGCTAACTGCGATTTAAACTTTAAAATTTATAATCCGCCAACCAAACCGCTCCGCTTCGCTATAGTAAATACATATATATATTTTAATTTCCAATGAAATATCAATGTAAAAATGAGTGTGAGAGAGATTTAAGATATAAATTTATTACAAATTAGTGGTTATATATATGAAACATATTATGTAAAATTACTTTGTGTTATATATCTAAAAAATATTATACAAATTAGGTTATATATTATGCAAATGTGTGATAATTAATTAGAATATTCTTCAATCCGCCAATCAGCCAAAAACCGCCCAAACCACAATTTGTCAATCCACTAATCCGTTAACCCGTCATTCGGTTTGTAATTTTACTCTCAAACCGCCCAAACTGCACCGCACACACCCCTAGGTATGGCTACTTGTGTTTGATTTAAATGATGCACGATTGGTACCTAATCTAATCCTTTTAATGATCCAAGATGTGATTAAGTGTATGATGTGCTAAGGCATTCTGTAATGTTGGGTGTGGATGATTAAAATCCTTTAGTGGATATGTGCTGAGAAATCTATGTAGGTGTATTGAGAAATCTGGCTTGGGCATTTGATGATGTTGAATGTAGCGGATCACAACCCTTGTGTGTGTTGGAGCCTTGCATACATAACCACGTGGGCATTTTTTATGAGAAGTGAGGTGTGTGTATGTGTATATTCAGCTTGAGTAAGAGAATGTTTGTATTATACATTTTGCTCATTTGATTCTTTATGCTGAGAGAGTTCAAGCTAGAGAGGGAGAGAGAGTTTGGCTTTAGAGAGAGAGAGAGCTCAAAAGTTTGAAGAAGAAGAAAAAGAAGAAAACTAAGAAGGTTCATCTCACATTTATGAAATTAAAGCTTTGGGTAAGAATTCTATGACTAATTTCTATTGTAAATCCTCCATGCATCATGATTTCAACATATCTTGGAACTAATTTCATGAAATTAGTAAGAGAAATAGGTCTTTAAGCTTGTAGATGACTTGCATGTGCATTTTTGGAGATTAACCTTTGGTGCCATCATTTTGAGTTTGAGTTTTGAAGCCATTGCAAGCATGTGAGTTCATATCTTGCACAATGTTTTGGAAATTCATGGGTTCATAACAACCATTTGCATGTTTTGAAGAAATTATGAAAATAGTTTGAAAATTTTACATGCAAGAGCTTTGAGTTCAATTTTGGTAAATTCATGAGATTTCAAAGCAAATGATTTTTAAGGGGTCATGTATATATGTTTTCTAAAGTAATTGTGTTTTTGAATGAGCTAGGCATGACCCAAGGCTTTGAATTTGTGTTTGGAGCTCAAACTTTATGTTTTAAAAACCCAGAATTTCACAGCTGGCTTGAGCGACGAAGTGGTGGCTTGAGCCAACATTACAAGCTCCTAGTATTTTGAACTCTGCAAAAGCTAGCTCGAGCGAAGAAGTGGTGGCTCGAGCGAGCTCAGTTTTTTCCTTCAACTGGCTCTAGCCACGAAAAGCTGGTTCCAGCCAACAGCTTATTTTCAGCATGTTTTCAAAAGATGTTTTAAGTACAAATCTTTGCTCCCATCTCTTTTCGGGCATTCTTAGGCATGATTTGCGAGCCATTAAGGATTAATAAGCTAAGAAACAACATACGTAAGTGAATTAGAAATTATGTGTCGAATTCGAGTATGTGGTTCAATATGAACAAGCTATGTGACATGGAATGAATAAGAAGTTAAAACAAGAAAGCTAAGCCATGAATAGCCATATGAATGAGTGATAATGAGACATGTGTTGTGCTATATACATTTGTGTTTGTAGGTTAAGACTCGAAGATTGGCCAACTGTTTTTGGAAGCCCACTGTGAGTAACGTTATTGTAAATATATGTTCATATAACTTGTGGTAGCCGAATAAATAGAGGAACGAAATCTGGTATACTCGAGGAGCCGGGAACTGAACGGCTCCATTCTGCTCAACTAGGACGCCGAATACGTTCTTAAGGCTGAATAGACTTGAGAAGGCATATCAGGACAAATGAAAGAATAATAAATAAAAAGTAGACTCTGGCCCCGAGGTCCAGAGAATGGATATAAATACAAGAGCTTCAGATTTGTAAAGGTATGTAAGAATCACTTCTAAAAACTTAATGAACAAGCTTTCTTGAGTAGAGGAACTGACTTGTCCGTCGGAGTGCTAATTCCGGCACCCCCGACCGGAGTATTTGTATCTTTGCAGGTGACTAGCTGAGGATCATTGGCGTCTTCCAGGATCTGAAGAGTATTTCCAAACCACTTCCCCACAATTGGCGCCGTCTGTGGGAATACTCAAATATATCCATGAAAGACGTGACTGAAGATCCTCCGATAGCCACCGACGAGACCGCACAGAGAGACGACTTCACTCCGGCAAATACGCTCGGAAAGGAAACCGTCGTGCAGCGACTCGCCTCGAACTCTAACTCACCAACGACTTCAACGACGGAGACGATGCAAGCGACCATAGAACAAGCCAGACAGACCAAACAGAGTTTCGACAACATCATCGCTGAGAACGAACGCCTTCGCCGCAATCTGGCCTTAGAAAAAGCAAAGTCCAAACGGGGAGGGCTCAAGGTTCCTGAGCGATTCCCATGGGCAGGTCCTCAACGACCTCGAGGCCAACAGCACAATGCCGACGGTCGCCGCGCCTTAACCGATCACCTTGAGGAGGTGACAGAGGACGCACGTCACCCAAGAGGCGTCCCGCTTGACACCGTGCATATGATATACAGCCTGCCGATAGCCCCAACTGTACATGCAATCCAGTCACTTCCAAGCCCCCAGCATCAGCTCACACCAACAAAGCGACCCCGGCTCTGAGAAACGCTAAGCATCACCTTCGACGACTCTGATTTGAGCGGCGTAACACTCCCTCACGTAGATCCTCTGGTTGTTGCGCTACGCGTAAACAGGTTCACCGTTGAACGCGTCCTTATCGACCAGGGAAGCACTTCAGAGGTTATGTACTATAAAACCTTCATCAAACTCGGGTTCAACGATTCGGATCGACTCGGCTCCTTATCCACTATTCGCTTCAACGCCAACCCGGAGTACCCATTTGGAAAGATCGATCTACCCGTTATTTGGCTCGAGCGGTAGATGTGGAATTCTTGGTCGTCAGGCTACCGTCGCCGTACAATCTCATCATGGGGCGATCATGGTTGCATACCCTGCAGGCCGTTCCAAGCACCTACCACAGCTGCTACGTTTCCCAACGGAACACGGCGTTGAGCAGATCCGTGGCTCTCAACAGTCAGCGCAAGCATGTTACCTTCTCGCCGCCAAGACGCCGAAGGAACTGCAAGTAAACTCCATTGAAGTGCTCAGTTGAGAGATCCTAGATGACATCGGGCGTCAACCAAACGAAAAGGCCACGGAAGGTTTAGACCGAGTTGACATTGATGGAAGCCCGGAAAAGTTTTTTATAATCGGCACCTCTTTGAGCCAGGTCGACAGACAGCAGCTGATCACTTTCTTACTTGGCAACCTCGACGTCTTTGCGTGGACTCCATACGAGATGCCGGGAGTAGACCCATCAGTCTCACAGCACCACCTCAATGTCGACCCCCGGTGCAAGCCGATCATTCAGAAAGGCCGGCGATGCTCCGCAGAACACACCGCCGCCGTTGTAGAAGAAGTTGACAAATTGCTTGATGCCGGGGCAATTAGAGAAGTCACCTACCCCACGTGGCTCTCCAACACAGTGGTGGTGAAAAAGAAAAATGGAACTTGGCGAAAAGGCCGATTTCACGGATCTGAACAAAGCTTGCCCCAAAGACCGCTTCCCTTACCTAGAATTGACCAACTCGTCGATGCGACAAGACGCCACCGCGCATGAGTTTCCTCGATGCCTACAGAGGCTACCATCGATCGCCATGAACTGGATGATCAGACAAAGCGCATTCCTCACTCCAAGAGGAACCTCATTCTGAGGTTATGCCTTTTGGATCAAGAATGCAGGGCAACTTACCAAAGATGGTCACCACGATGTTCAAAGAACAAATCGGACACACTATGGAAGTATACATCGGCGACATGGTGGTCAAATCCAAAGAAGAACAAAACCATATAGCCGATCCGAAAAGACGTTCAATACCCTACGAATACGTAATGAAGCTAAACGCTTCCAAATGCGATTCGGATCGGCTCGCAAATTCTCGGGTTATATCACAACCACCGAGGAATCGAAGCCAACCCGAGGCAAGTCACGGCAATTTTGGAACCGAGTTCCCTGCTCGATGAAAGAAGTCCAAAAGTTGATGGGAATGGCTGATGCAGTCAACAGGTTCATCAGTCGATCTACAGATCGCTGCAGACAATTCTTTCAGACACTACGTCAGGGCAGAGCTTTTGAATGGTCCGCCGAATGCGAAGCAGTTTTTAACGGGCTCAAGACCTACCTCCGGACAGTACCTCTTCTAACAACACCCGCCACCGGTGACCCCCTCATTTTATATCTGGCAGTCTCCGATAGGGCCGTCAGCGCCATATTATTAAAAGAGGAGGAAGGGCACCAATAGCCAATGTATTATGTGAGCAAGGCAATGGTGGACGCCGAAACACGCTACCTACCGCTGGAAAAACTCGTCCTAGCCTTGGTCATGGCAGCAAGAAAACTGATGCATTACTTCCAAGGACATAGCATTAGGGTGCTAATAGACTATCCCCTTCGATCAGTACTACGGAATGCAGAAGCATCAGGGCGTGTTTCGAAGTGGGCTCTTGAACTCGCCAATCGACATCTGGTTTTACCCAAACCGCAATCAAGGGCGGTGCTTGTCGACTTTGTTGCCGAATTCACAAGAGGGCTTGCCGACCTCAAGCTCGATGACGCCCACCAAAGGTCAAGTTCGTCAAAGCAGATTGAGAATTTATGTTGGGGACATTTGGCAATTTTATCGTGATGGATCGTCCTAACCAACGGGCAAGGCGTCGTAATTATGTCTCCAGACAGGCGAAGAATTGAAAAGCCGTCAAGCTCGCTTCAAGCATCAAATAACGGTTTAATATGAAGCCCTTTAGCCGGACCGCGAACGCACATCTCGCCGCAAGGCGTTAGTGTTTTGTGACTCAAAATTGGTAATCAACCAGCTGAAGGGGGAGTACGCGGCAAGAGACGAGCGTATGGCGGCCTATATGAAAACATCTAACTCCTTGCTGACGAAATTCGACCATCATGAACTAAACCAAATAACACGCGATCAAAATACACACGCGGATGCCCTGACTTACTTAGCCTCCGCCATCAACTCCGAGCTCAAGCGTACCATCGAAGTAGGTTTCGTCCCGGAACCAAGTATCGGCCCTCCGGAGGAAACCCACATCAACATTATAGAATCCGCTCCAAGTTGGAAGGACCCCATTGTTGCATTCCTTTCTTCTGAGCAACTCCCAGAGGACAAAAAAGAAGCACACAAGCTGCGAAACAAGGCCCTGCGGTACTACTTAGACCCACAAGGAGGGCTTTACAAAAAGTCCCTCTCTGGTCCATACTTGGAATGCGTGCACCCGGACAGAGTGGAGCCGCCATCGAGATACACAAGGGCAATTGTGGTGCCCATTCGGGGACGCCTCGCCCATCGGCGATAACACAGGATATTATTGGTCGATTGATGAGAGCCGACGACAAAAATTATGTCAAGAAATGCGAACAATGCCAAAAGTTCTCCCCACTAACCCATCACCGCGTAAGCTTTGAATTCTATCACAAGCCCTGGCCGCTTGCTCGATGGGGACTTGATATCGAGGACCATTGCCGAGGGCCCCAGGAACAAGCGATTTCTAATCGTAGCAACAGACACTTCACAAAGTGGGTCAAGCGAGGCTCTAACCCATATACGAGATTCCGACATTAAGCGCTTTGTGTGGAGGAACATCATTACGCGATTCGGCATTCCAAGAGCATTGATCTCGGATAATGGTACTCAGTTCGATTGTGGCGTATACCGAGAATTGTGCAGCAAGTATGGTATTGAGCCTTACTTCTCTACGCCAGCCTATCCCCAAAGTAATGGTCAAGCGAAAGCTTCAAACAAATCCATCTCGGACGGCATCAAAAAGAGGCTAGAAAGTGCCAAAGGCAGATGGGTTGAAGAGTTGCCGAGTGTACTGTGGGCCCATCGTACAACGCCAAGACGATCTACCGGAGAAACGCCGTTTGCCTTATGCTTCGGAACCCAGGCAATCTTACCCCTAGAGATCGGCTTACCAACTCTGAGAGCGCAAGCCTTTGACACAGGCCGAAATGACATGATGCTCGCCCTGGACCTGGTTCTGATTGAAGAACAAAGAGACCGCGCCTTAGCATCCATGGCACGTTATCAGCAGCAGCTCGTTAAGTCATACAATCGGCGAGTTCAGTTGCGCCGCTACAATCCAGGAGAACTGGTCCTAAAGAAGGTACTACCAGCCGACCGGAGGCCGGCCGATGGAAAGCTTGGTCCGAATTGGGACGGCCCTTATCAGATAGATTCCGTTGCAGGCACAGGGGCATATCGGCTCTCAGATATGTCAGGAAGAAGCCTGCCACGGCCGTGGAATTCAACACATCTACGTAAATTTTATCAATGACCCGACCTGTGGGCTTGATACTTGTACACACGTCGTTGTAATGCAAGGTTTCATGTTTTTACATGTTTGAGCTCAACACCTTAGGGCCGAATAAGTCTCCAGATTCGGAGCCCCCTTTGGTGCATGACACCTTAGGGCCGAATAAGCCTCCGGATTCAGAGCGCCCTTCGTGGATGTCATGATTGGCCCAAACAAGTCTCCGGATTCGGAGCCCCCTTTGGTGCATGACACCTTAGGGCCGAATAAGTCTCCGGATTCAGAGCGCCCTTCGTGGATGTCACGATTGGCCAAAACAAGTCTCCGGATTTGGAGCCCCCTTTGGTGCATGACACCTTAGGGCCGAATAAGCCTCTGGATTCGGAGCGCCCTTCGTGGATGTCACGATTGGCCAAAACAAGTCTCCGGATTCGAAGCCCCCTTTGGTGCATGACACCTTAGGGCCGAATAAGTCTCCGGATTCGGAGCGCCCTTCGTGGATGTCACGATTGGCCAAAACAAGTCTCCGGATTCGGAGCCCCCTTTGGTGCATGACACCTTAGGGCCGAATAAGTCTCCAGATTCGGAGCGCCCTTCGTGGATGTCACGATTGGCCAAAACAAGTCTCCGGATTCGGAGCGCCCTTCGTGGATGTCACGATTGGCCAAAACAAGTCTCTGGATTCGGAGCGCCCTTCGTGGATATCACGATTAGCCAAAACAAGTCTCCAGATTCGGAGCCCCCTTTGGTGCATGACACCTTAGGGCCGAATAAGTCTCAGGATTCGGAGCGCCCTTCGTGGATGTCACGATTGGCCAAAACAAGTCTCCGGATTCGGAGCCCCCTTTGGTGTATGACACCTTAGGGCCGAATAAGTCTCCGGATTCGGAGCGCCCTTCATGGAAGTCACGATTGGCCAAAACAAGTCTCCGGATTCGGAGCACCCTTTGGTGCATGACGCCTTAAGGCCGAATAAGTCTCCGGATTCGGAGCGCCCTTCGTGGATGTCACGATTGCCCCAAACAAGTCTCCGGATTCGGAGCCCCCTTTGGTGCATGACACCTTAGGGCCGAATAAGTCTCTGGATTCGGAGCGCCCTTCGTGGATGTCACGATCGGCCAAAACAAGTCCCTGGATTCGGAGCGCCCTTTGGGGCATGACGCCTTAGGGCCGAATAAGTCTCCGGATTCGGAGCGCCCTTCCTGGATGTCACGATTGGCCCAAACAAGTTTCCGGATTCGAAGCGCCCTTTAGGTGCATGACGCCTTAGGGCCCACTAATGCATTTCTGAACGTTTATACCATGCAGTGCAAAATATTCTAATCAAAATCTAAATATTCCAATAAAATGAATCGACACGTTTGAACTAGAAATATTTTACTATCAAAATATTTTACGATCAAAGACGGACATTGAAAATGAAAGCCTATTTATTCATAGTGAAGTCTGTTGTTGCATTCCACTCTAGTTAATCGGCCTCCTCATCGTCGCTCTTCTCGATTTCAAATTCGGAATAGGGAAGGTAATGTCGATGATATAGGGGTGAAGCCGAATCTATGCCTAGGGACCCAAGAACCTCCACAGTTTGAAGGGCCTTGATCCAGCCATGCTTAAAACCGCTATTTTCGCATCGACAAACTTCCTCAAAGAAGGTCATCTTGGTTTTATCAACCCGCCTTGAAACCGCCCCGATATCCTTTCGTAACTCCGGGGCCTTTTGGGACGATTTCACCACTTTAAGTTGACCGCCCTGACCATTCGAACCTTCTTAAGCTCCCGGCTCACTTCGCCTTTTTCGCGAAGCTTCAGATCGCGACTCCTTTCGTCCTTTTTCTCAATGTCACGTCTCATCGCACGCAGACGCATGCCAATCTCATAAGCATTATACAACCCCTTTACAGCCCCCGGGTGTGAACCATTCAGCTCTTCGCGCTCGCGCCCTGGCCAGGGCAATGGCAGATTTATTAATCTAATCGGCCGACTTTTCAAAGATACCTCGGCCAGCCCACGAGTGTGAACCATTCGGCTCTTCACGCTCGCGCCCTGGCCAAGGCAAGGGCAGATTTATTAATCTAACCGGCCACCTTTTCAAAGATGCCTCGGCCAGCCCCCGAGTGTGAACCATTCGCTTCAGCGCCGCGCCGCCAGGCAAGGGCAGATTTATTAATCTAATCGCCGCTTTTCAAAGATGCCTCGCCACCCACGAGTGTGAACCATTCGCTCTTCACGCCGCGCTTCGCCAAGGCAAGGGCGATTATTAATCTAATCGGCCGCTTTTTCAAAGATGCTCGCCAGCCACGAGTGTGAACCATTCGGCGACACTACCGCCAAGGCAAGGGCAGATATTAATCTAATCGCCGCCTTTTCAAAGATGCCTCGCCACCATGAAAGTGTGAACCATTCGCTCTTCACGCCACGCCCGCCAAGGCAAGGGCGGTTATTAATCTAATCGCCCCTTTTTCAAAGATGCCTCGCCACCACGAGTATGAACCATTCGGCTTTCACGCCGCGCCGCCAAGGCAAGGGCAGATTTATTAATCTAGTCGGCCGACTTTTCAAAGATGCCTCGCCACCAGACAGTGTGAACCATTCGCTCTTCACGCCGCGCTCGCCAAGGCAAGGGCAGATTTATTAATCTAATCGCCGCCTTTTTCAAAGATGCCTCGGCCAGCCAGTGTGAACCATTCGCTCTTCACGCCATACCGCCAGGCAAGGGCAGATTTATTAATCTAATCACCGACTTTTTCAAAGATGCCTCGCCAGCCCCCACGAGTGTGAACCATTCGGCTCTTCACGCCGCTACCGCCAAGGCAAGGGCGATTTATTAATCTAATCGCCACCTTTTCAAAGATGCCTCGCCAAACGAGTGTGAACCATTCGGCTCTTCACGCATACCGCCAAGGCAAGGGCAGATTTATTAATCTAATCGCCGCCTTTTAAAGATGCCTCGCCATTACCAGTGTGAACCATTCGGCTTGTCACGCTCGAGCCCTGGCCAAGGCAAGGGCAGATTTATTAATCTAATCGGCCGCCTTTTCAAAGATGCCTCGGCCAGCCCATGAGTATGAACCATTCGGCTCTTCACACTCGCGCCCTGGCTAAGGCAAGGACAGATTATAGATCTATTAAGAAATATCACCATAAAATTACGGAAACATCAGCACATTAAGCAGAATTCATAACATTTTATAACTACAAAAAAATATCGACGTCCATTTCTGTATCATAACATTTTATAATATCAGCCCGCATGAAAAATGTCTGATAAACAAATACAAATATAACAAAAACAAACGGAAAAAGTACTTTCTCGAAATCATAACAATTGTGTATCGTAAAGATCAACCCTAATCGCCTCCAACGGATCGATGTCCACTTGCTCATACGGTATTGGCATATTCAAATAAACTCCAACAGAAGGGCCTTGTGCTAACCATGTTTGAAGCCCGATTCTCAAACCGAGAGACTGGTCCACATACTCATGAAGTCCAAATTTCTTTCCCTGCAAAAACTTTTGAATCAAGAATCACCTTCGCCGCTTCATTTCCTAACTCGGCCTCCAGTCGGTAATCGCCTTTTGGGACAAGCCAAGTGCAGCTTCCATATCGTCGGCCTTCTTCTCGGCCTCCGCTCTCAACTTATCCGCATCACGAGCTTTCTCTACCGCGGCCTCTGCCCGAGAAGCCTCCTGGTTCGCTCTTAAAAATTCGTCCTCAGCCCTTTTCCTCTAGCCCTCAACTTGCTTCTGTAAAGGACTAATCTGCTTGACGGCGTCGAGATGGCGGCGGCCTACATCGGCTATCCTACCAACGGTCTACAAAAGAAAAATTCAAAAAACGTAACGCGAACAATGTTTTGATGAAGTGAAGGAAAAATCAGAATATGCACGAAAAGGGCCAACTGCGCGGCTAACATTGTCGCATTCAAATCCGCCCAACCGAAAGCCTCCATATCGACAAGAACGACAAAGACGCGTTACACGAACGCGACCTCTGGGTCTTTAAGCGCCGAGGCATCTGAAGGAACCGGCATGTTTCTTACCATGGTCGAATCACAAAGGGCACAACCTCACTCGATCCCTCCATTCGAGGACATTTGCCGCCGTGATCTTCTAAACCGACCTCAAGATCCCTAGCGCGTTTCTCCGCCTTTCCCTCAACATCCTGAACGGCTTTCCCAACCAATGCGGATTCGGCATTCTTATTTGTTGCCGCCTCCTCAACAATTCCCAAGGATCTCGATTCGGTAACTGGGAGGGAATGTTGAGATTTACTGGTGGGCGGTTCGGTCGAAAGGCCCTCCGCTCTTCGCCGTGCGGCTAACCTCTCCGCATTCGCCTTCTTAGCAAGCTTTGTCAGGCTTAACCCAGCCATGTTAGTGGAGCCCGAGATGGGAAGATTATTCAGACGTTGAGGAACGTCACAATGTAAAGGTTCCCCGCCCAAGTAGAGGGAGGATCAGAATCCAATACCTCCTCGATTCGCCTCGACCGATCCGATTCTAAGAAGTCGGACCCTTCAAAACCTACCTGTCTTAAGTTTTTGAAGTCGGATAAAATACGAGCGACGAGAAAATCTTCCCCCTTCGAAATCGGTATGCTTTCCGGTGAAAAGGTTGTATATGTAGGCTCAGAGCAAAGCGTAACGTGAGCCGCTCTTCCTCTTATGAAGATCGCGACGGCGAAATAACTAAGAGCAATCCTAATCTCCGAAAGAACGGCGTCGGTTGAAGCTTGGACTTTTTCAAATCGTTCTCGACAAGACAAGTCAGAAGACTCAAGAAAACAGGTATGGCAAATATGAACACACAATACGAAAGAAGAGGGCATTCGCGACTGTTCGCCTCACGTCTAGGAATAGGATCAACATGATCCTCCCCTTCGCCGAACTCCCAGTTGCCACGGACAACGACCATGACATCATCAACTCGTTTCCCAGAGCTGGAAAGCATAGTGATAAACTGATGATCTGTATCCTTAGCTCTGAGGAAGTAACGCCCGTGCCGACCAGAGGACTTGGCCAAAGCATAACAGTGCCGAATGGCAGAAATGCCAAGATTAATTCCAAGGCAACGGTTCAGTGCTACGACCCCCATTATAATCCTAAAGAAATTCACATTGGGCTGGGAAGGGATCAAATCCCAATGGCGAAGAACAGCCCTCAGAAACGGGTGAAGGGGAAAGCGGACTCCACCCTCTGCGATTGACAAAAGGGGAAAGACAATCGTGGTTTTGTCCTCCCTCTCCATGTCAAGAGTGCCGTCCGCCACAAACGACAGGTGGACATCGTCAGGAATAGAGAAATGGCGTCTAAAGCCAGCAATTCGATCTGACGAAAGGAGGTCTTTCAAATGTTTCGCCATAACCTACTGACTATAAGAACATGCGACGGAATAAACAAACTAGGAAAAGCTTCAGAGCAGGGGAGAGGAAAACTTACAAAAATGAAGAGAGTATCACAGATGGAAGAATTGCAAGAACGATTCAAGAGCAACCCAAAGAACCAAATAATATAGAACACGGATTCGAAGGACATCGATTTCAAATCATAATAAATAGGCGGTATTTAAGGGCGGGAAGTTGAGACGACAATTAAAGGGGAGTAATTAAACGTCTGCGTGATAAGTCTAACCCCAAACTTCGTTCGAGTATTTGAAAATCGGAACCAAGCATTTCACCCAATCATTGATGTAACGCTTGGGGGGCAATTGTGGGAGCCGAATAAATAGAGGAACGAAATCTGGTATACCCGAGGAGCCGGGAACTGAACGGCTCCATTCTGCTCAACTAGGACGCCGAATACGTTCTTAAGGCTGAATAGACTTGAGAAGGCATATCAGGACAAATGAAAGAATAATAAATAAAAAGTAGACTCTGGCCCCGAGGTCCAGAGAATGGATATAAATACAAGAGCTTCAGATTTGTAAAGGTATGTAAGAATCACTTCTAAAAACTTAATGAACAAGCTTTCTTGAGTAGAGGAACTGACTTGTCCGTCGGAGTGCTAATTCCGGCACCCCCGACCGGAGTATTTGTATCTTTGCAGGTGACTAGCTGAGGATCATTGGCGTCTTCCAGGATCTGAAGAGTATTTCCAAACCACTTCCCCACATAACTTATGTTCCAAATGTGATGTGATAAGTTATGATTTCTGAAATCATATTTTTTTACGTGAACGAATGTCCTATGTTTGAAATCTATTATGGCATCCATAGATAGTCCCAAGTCATGGGGGACTGCATGTTAATATGGGTCCATGAAATATATGTGATTACGAGATCTCGTTAGCTACTTGTCAAAGTGGTGATGTGTTTAATCGGTATCCGGAACTAATTACTCTAGTCGGAAGACGATGTGTTATGTTCTATTGGATGTGCCATTATTATGTTCTGATATGAGGATGATTATGTTATTATCTATTTATGAATACAACATGTTTGGAATTCGTTCACTAACCTCTTTACCTTAATGTTATTCATTGGGCTTTAGCTCACTGTGTGTATAGGTAAGTGTTCTGGAGATCAAGCTTGAAGACTTTTGTTTGGACTTCTATTTTGTAAAGCCAACCATTGCGCCTCCCGTGGAGGTTCCAAATATGTCATGTGTTCAAGCCCTTGTGATTGACTTAACTTTTGTTTTCTCTGTTAAGGTTTAAGACAAGTTTTTGTATGTGGGGTTTAATCCCTTCTTGCTTGACTATAATGTATGTGGGTATAATGTAAGAATGACTTTTGGACATTGTATATAAAGTTAAAAATCTCTGTTTCATATAAGTCAGCACAGCTCATTAGATGATTATATATATGTTTTTGCTTCTGCTAGCCCCTTATTTTGTGATTATGTTTCAGAGGCCGCTAGATATACATATGCACATATCATAGAACCCCCAGATGGCGTAGATACAAACAATAAATAATTCATGGATTCTAAGGGTCTAGTTAATTTCTGAGAAAAGGCATGCGACACAAATGAGTGTGTAGAACCAGAATCTATCAAGACATATACATTTTGGACACAAATGGAAGTTATACCTGACACCACAGACTCAGTGTTTTGTACATCTCCGGGCACTAGTGTGAACACTCTTCCTTGCCTCAACATTTCATTCCCAGTGTTACCCCTGACATTAGTTCTAGTATTTGACCTGGCCACCGAAGCTGACCTAGCTGAACTTGCTGCGAGGCGATTGGCATTCTCGAGACCAAGTAGACAATCTTTTATCATATTGTTAACTTTGCCACACCGGTAACAAGCACCAGATGAACGGTGACATATTCCCCTATGCTTTCTTCCACAATCAGGACAGTTTGGAATAGAGCCACTACTCTGGCTAGAGCTGCTGGAAGATCCTATATTCTGTTTCTTTTTTGGAAATGACCGGCCCTTCTTGAAATTGAATCCAAATCTTTTACTTCTCCATTCTGTGATATTGTGATTGGTAATGTGACGTTGTATGTTGACTTATTGCCATTGGGAATTGATCATTTTGATCAGTATCGGTATGGGTATGGTTAATTAACAATCTTGTGCGACTATTGACTGTGTGAATAAATCTATTGTATTTCGTCCACCTGGCTTACCTGAGTTTGTGTTTACTGAGAATGGGATAATTCCTCCCCCATACCTGATTTCTGTATAAAAGCTGTTAAACTGCTTAGGAAGGGATGTAGAGGTTATATGTGTTGTGTTTTGACTGAGATTTCTAATAATTCTAATGTGGAAACTATTCCTATAGCTTGTGAATTTCCGATGTGTTTCCAAATGACTTGCCTGGAGACTTAAGCTATGTTTGGGAAGTGGCTAAAATAGCCAAAAAGCCAACTAAAATACATCACATCACCTCTCTACTTTTCTACACACCTTTTCGTAAAAAGCCAAAAAGTTACTAAAATAGCCTGTTCCCAAACCAAGCCTTAGTTGATAGCGAAATTGAGTTCACTATTGAAGTAACGCCGGGAACACAACCTATTTCCAAGACCCTTTACAGAATGTCAACTTCAGAACTGAAAGAATTGAAAACCCAACTGTAGACGTCCCCGAACGCCCCGGGAGGGTTAAGTCCCGTTCCGTTCATATGGGGTTTACTACAGTTCGGACTCGATTGTCACGGTTCTTAATCTTGAACCAAATAGTCCAAATCCGACAAATCGTTTGAGAAAACAGATTTTTGAAAAGTAGTGCCAAACATGGACTGCTTTGCCAGATTACAGAGTCGCCACCTAAATATTTTAAAATGGGAAATTTAGGAAACCCTGACTCGGTGCCGAAGGCCACGTGTCCGTCATCACCAAAGTGGTCTTGGCTCGGGAGCTTGGGTACGATCGAGGAAGGTCAGCTATGAGAACCCCCTTTCGCCCGGTCCGAAGACCGGCCTCTACTAACCGTGATATCCAATTTTGAAAACGTTATGTGTTCTTATTCCAGTTATTAGCCTAGAATTACTATGTTATGCGCACAGCAAACAAGTATAGACTAGATCGCCTAATTTGGAAACAAACATTGCATATCCGTTTTGTTTTGAAAACACTTTGGAATTTGCTACTCGCAAGTAGGCTAAAACACGGATTTCAACGAGTTTTTCCAACTCAAACAACCCAACCTCCACCCACAGGCATTCAAACAGTTTATCTCATGTAAGCATTTAGCCGCATGGTAAGCATACTGTCATGTTAACATTCACACGCATGCGAGATGCTAAAGCATAAATACTTACATCGTACTCCGTGCCAAAATAATAAACTAGTTAGTAATCATGTATGATCCTAGTTCATGTTAAAAATGGCTAATGCAACACATGCAAAGATGTAATCTAGAGTAGGCTCGGCTAACCCTAAAGATGGCATGTGAAATGCACTTCATTCAATGCACGTATTCAATTTGGAATTGAAAATACAATGCAGTTTGTATGATGTACCGAGCCCGGTGCATGTAAACAAATGCATGGATGCACACATGCATTGCATAAGGTATGCTAAAAATAAACGTGCCCTAATCTACCATCATAAGCAGGTAAATAAAAGGGAAGAAAGACGTGGGGTTGGAAGACATACACCCACTCACGCACACTTATTACAAATGCCTCGCCGGAGGACCAAAAAAATAATACAGATAATTAACTACGCAAGCTAATTAAATATTACAAATTAATTAAATTAACAAATTAATTAATCTAAGGAAAACAGTAAACCGCCTCGGGGCGAGGGCTCAATGCACGCAGCCGGATTCCGCTCTAATTGCCTCGCCATGCCTAGCCTCTGCTTTTCCACTTTGCATCTCAGAAGACTGCCAAAGTCTCTGGACTACTTCCTTGGATGCTGGGGATCACCACCGGCTAAACAGAATATCCACCGGCTGATATATGTGGCCACCGGCACAAAACTCATCCATCGGCTGATAATTGACTGCCGGTTGGCACTAAACACTGCCGGCCGGCACTGAATGTCTGCAGAACCTGCAACTCACAGCAGCAGAGGGCAAAAACTTGCATGGCAATGTAATTCCAACAATGTATGCACCAATCATGCCCCTTATCATATTTGTGACTCAAAGGGGCATGCGCCTCGATTCTCGGGCCACCAATCACGCATTCCCATGCATGATGGCCCAAAGAACCAAGTTGTGCACTTTTAATCTCAAATGCATGCAAACCAAACAAACCAAAATCCCAATCCCTATCACCAAATCAAGGGACAAGGAATGCATGTTGATGCAATGCAACCTAGTCATGTTAACTATCATGCAATATGAACAATGCCATATACTTATGAAAAGCATACAAGCCAACATGAGGTAAATATGCAAGCAAGTAAATGATGGTCTTAAACATGATCTAGGCAATCCCAAATAGGCCTAAAATCAGTGGCCAAAATGCCCCAAAGATGGAAGCCACCACACACACACACATGCATATGTTAAGGCTTAACACTTAGGCACCAAGTAAGCAACCCTCAAGCACACTCAAAAGAGGCTAAGTGTGGACAACTAACATGCATTGTAAAGCTCTGAAATCATGCTAAACATGGTGCCCAAACCAAGCAACAAAGCAAGCTAAACATGCAATTAAGGTCCAAGCACTTAAGGCAAGCCAAAGGGCTTAAACCAAGGTCAAACCCACCAAGCCTCACAAGGCCAAGGGGACTCAAAATAGGTCAAATACAGACCTAAACAACACCCAAGGAACACCTAGATGGCATCTAAATGGTCCAAGCATAAAGGCACATACAAAGGCCAAAACATGAGGCATACAACATGCGCTTTTAAAGCAATAAAGAGGCGACTTAGGCAAGCATATGAGCATGCCAAAGGGACTGAAATTACATGTTAGGTGGTTCCAAACCACCAAAACGATGCAAGAAACACAAGCTACACACTCACATACTTGAGGCATACAAGCTCGGCAAGCCACAAATGCAAAGGAGCTATACTAAACATGCCAAAATCAACCCAAACGACCATGTACAGACCTAAAGCATGGCAAAATAAGCACAAAACATTCATAAGTCTAAGCCTAAACCATGCTCAAAAAAAGGCTAACAACCTAAGACATGTTAAAGGCATTACAAGGCATTACATGGCAACTATGCTAAGCATGCATAAGGGACCAAAACCAACTTAAAATCATGTTATATCATGGTATAATAAGCATGAAAAACAGTCATGACATGCTCAACACACACTTGAACATAGGCTTCCTCAAGAGGCCAAAACTTGTCCTTTTCAAGGACAACAAAGAGAGGGGGTGGCCCTCTCCTTCTTGGGACTTCAAGGCATCATCTTCATCACTGAAATCCCTCAAGATTTCAGTGGTGAAGAGACCCCAACACCAAAATCCCGGAGCTCTCACAAAATAGCACAAAATGAGGTCTTTTCAAGGCCTAAGGGTGGTCAAACCTCCCCAAAGCACAAAACACCCTTAATAAACTATCAAGAGGACTAAAAAATAGAAATTTTTTGTATTAAACACTAAGCACAAAAACAGTTCAAAGATAGGTCAAAATGGAGTGCAAGAATGGGGTATATAAAGCAAGTTTCTCACCCTTGTTGACCTTCTTCACAAATGTTGACTTTGTTGCTTCCTTGAGCTCCAAACCACCAAGAACAAAGAAGAACAACCTCTTGGGACCTCAGTAGCCAAGGGAAGGTGAAATACTATGTGCTTGTGTGCAATAATGAGACACAAACACACACAAGGGCAAGAGAAGAAGAGGTATAGATATAGGTTAGATACACCAAAGCAAACCCTAAAAACCAGAGCTCTTCCTTCTCCTCCCCAATTTTTCTAACCCTAAAGCAGGGAGATAAGGCCTCCTCTTATAGAGGAGGCAATCTTGTAAGCTTAGTCACTAAGCCAAACAAGAAAGGCATCCCTCCATACACGTGTATGGAGGAGAAGCCAATGCCATACAGCTGCCTCAAAATATCTCAAAAAGCAACTGCACAGTAGTCGGCAGGGCAAAATTGTCATTTTGACAAAATTGACTGCCAACCGGCACAAAAGAGTGCCGACCAGCACAATATAGTGCCGATGGCAACACCAAACAGCCGGTGGCCTCTAGCCACTGCCGGTGGTGTGTGGGGATGCCTCACAAGGCATTCCCTGCCCCTCCAAGGAAAAGCACAAGTGTTTGGTGCAAAACCAAACACAAAGCGGTCAAGTTCGGAGGTCCTGAGGCAAGGCGCGTAGCCGAGAACTCCGGGAACTCCAAACAAACACAAACATGGATAATCACCGAGTGTTCAAGCGATGACGTCCAGGTCTTGAGGACAGTCAAAAATGGGGTGTCTACACCAACTTTAAGAATTGTTAGACAAGAAATTCATCCGTCCGAGCACTTCACCTTAGGGTGCTCCAATTTTGTTTGTTAAGAAGAATGATGGGTCCTTGAGATTATGTATAGATTATTAGGAACTAAATAGAGTAACTATTAAGAATAAATATGCATTGCCCTGGTTAGATGATTTATTTGACCAACTTCAGGGAGCCCAAGTATTTTCTAAAATTGACCTCCGATCAGGCTATCATCAGTTAAAAGTTAAAGCAGAAAATATAGAGAAGACAGCATTCAGAACTAGATACGGGCACTATGAATTTTTGGTCATGCCATTCGGGGTAACAAATACACCAGCGGCTTTTATGGACCTAATAAACAGGGTTTGTAAACAATATCTCGATGAATTTATCGTTGTGTTTATTGATGATATCTTGATTTATTCTAAAAATAGGAAAGAACATGAGAGCCACTTGAGAACTGCTCTACAGATTTTGAGAGAAAAGAAATTGTATGCAAATTGTCCAAATGTGAGTTTTGGCTTGACAGCGTGACATTTCTGGGACATGTAATCAACAAGGATGGTATCTCCGTTGACCCACAAAAAATCGAAGCCATTGTAGATTGGCCAAGACCTACCAACGTGTCAGAAGTTAGAAGTTTTCTAGGGTTTGCAGGGTATTATCATCGGTTTGTGAAAGACTTTTCAAAACTTGCTATGCCACTTAACACAATTAACACAAAAAAATGTACCCTTTGATTGGGCCGATCAGCGAGAATCAGCTTTCTAAGAAGAAGACTAGACTAGTAACTACACCTATCCTGACATTGCCTAACGGAACCAATGGGTTCTATATTTATAGTGATACCTCCTACAAAGGTTTGAGATGTGTACTAATGCAAAATGGGAAAGTAATTGCTTATGCCTCTCGACAACTCCGTCCTCATGAAAAGAATGACCCAACTCATGATCTTGAACTGGCAGCTATGGTGTTTGCTTTGAAAATTTGGCGTCATTGTCTGTACGGCACAATTTGTAAAGTATATACCGATCACAAAAGTTTAAAATATTTCTTTACTTAGAAGGAACTGAACATAAGACAGAGAAGATGGTTGGAATTGATAAAAGACTATGACTTGCAAATTCTGTATCATCCAGAGAAGGCAAATACCATTGTAGATGCATTGAGCTGGAAATCTATCTGGAATTTGTCATGTTTGCTCATAGGTCAGAGAGAATTATTGTGTGACTTGGAAAAGAATGAGATTGAAATAGTGTTGCGTGAACAAGGCGGGATCTTCGCAGCTATTTCTGCTCAACCTACTTTCATTGAAGAAATCAAGGAGAAACAATGTGAAAATGAGTATTTGAAGAAAATCATTGAGGAAATTGGCTCAAAACCGAAGCCAAGATTTGTGGCTGAAAATGGTGTGATGAAATTCCAGAATAGACTTTGTGTACCGAATCATTCTGATTTGAGGAAACATGTTATGACTAAAGCCCATAATTTCAAATTTGCTATGCATTTGGGGAACTCAAAGATGTATCATGATTTGAGACAGAACTTCTGGTGGCCTAGAATGAAGAAAAGCATTACTAACTTCGTGGCTAGATGTTTATATTGCCAATAAGTTAAAGCTGAACATCAACGACCTTCTGGATTACTTCAGCCGCTTTCAATACCGAAATAGAAATGGGAGCATATTACCATAGATTTTATTGTAGGTCTGCCTCGCTCTTCTCAAGGTATGGATTCTATTTGGGTCATTGTTGATCATTTAACTAAATCTGCTCACTTTTTACCTGTCAAATCTTTGTATAATGCGGATAAGTTGGCTAACTTATATGTCAATGAGATTATGAAATTACATGGAGTTCCAGTGTCTATAGTATCTGACAGAGATCCCAAGTTTACTTCGAGATTCTGGCAGAGTTTGCAACAAGCTTTGGGAACTGAGCTGAAATTAAGCAGTGCTTATCACCCACAAACAGATGGCCAATTTGAACGAACCATTCAAACATTGGAGGACATGTTACGGATGTGTGTGTTAGACTTTCAAGGCAATTGGGAGACTTACCTTCCTTTGGCCGAATTTGTGTATAACAACAGCTATCATTCAAGCATTAGAATGGCTCCTTATGAAGCTTTGTATGGTAGGAAATGTCGTTCTCTGATTTGTTGGGCCGAAGTAGGTGACAAACCTTTATTGGGATCGGAACTGGTACAAGAAACAACTGAAAATGTGAAATTGATCCGACAAAGACTGAAAACTACGCAAAGCTGCCAGAAGAGTTATGCCGATGTCCGAAGAAGAGACAGAGAATATGAAGTCGGGGATCACGTATTTATCAAAGTGACTCCAATGAAAGGCCAGACACGGTTTGGCGTGAAAGGCAAATTGACACCGAGATATGTTGAACCCTATGAATTCCTTGAGAAGATTAATTTAGTGATGTATTGGGTAGCTTTACCACCAGTCATGGAACATATGCACAATGTTTTTCATGTCTCTATGCTACGGGAATTATTTGAGAGATCCACTACATGTGATTGAACCGACTCATATGCTTTTAAAAGATGATTATACATATGAGGAGAGGCCAATGCAAATTGTGAATCGCCGAAACAAAAGATTGAAAAACAAAGAAATTCCTTTGGTGAAGGTTGATTGGCAGAATCACGAAGGAACCTATGCGACTTGGGAGACAGAAAAAGACATGATGAAAAGATACCCTGACTTATTTCCGTTAAATCCGATCTTCTTCCAAAATGAAGGTAATTCGAGTTTGGAGGACCAAACTCTTTAAGGGGGGAAGACTACAACAACCCTGACTTGTGATTAGCTGGCTAACCGTGATTAGCTGGCTAACCATGATTAATTATGCCCAATAAGTAATTAAGGTGAAATTCTAAGAAATTGCATGTGTGTTACATTATTTGTGCTCATACCTGTCTAATATAGAAATATCTGTTTGGATTCTATTTTGTTCTGTGAATTGAAGGCCTTATTGGCATCCAATTACAAAATTGACTTGGTTTATGTGTTATTTGGAAATTTTAGAACATTATGGTGGGTTAAAATTGAAATTTGATTCGGAGTGATTAAATTAGGTTAATTAATGTCCAATTGAGTAGCTTAAGCACTAATTTAATTAAGCCACTAATTAAGCCTATATAAGGCCTATACACACCACTTGAGCCACCTTTTTCTCATCATCTTTGAACCTTCAAGAGACAAATGTGAGAGAGGGAGAGATAGGAGAGATTGAGCTCAACCAAAGAATTTGCTAGAACTTGAAGGGAGTGGACTTAGAACAACAAGAATCAAGCTTCTAGTTCTTACATTGACAAGCTAAGGTAAGAATTCAAGCCTTTGATCCTGTTCTTGAGTTGGTGAATTTATGAATTCTAAAGAATTGAGTGGTTTATTGTGAGAAGTGAGCTAGAAGGAAGGAACATAGATCATACCATGCATGTATGTTCATTTGAGCACAATTTAAGGTTGTTTTCAAAGTATCTCCTCTTACATGTCCTTATCTTGATCTTCTTCTAAGAATTTAACATGTTTTTGAGTTAGACACCTCATTGGATCATGTTTTGAAAGCTTGGAACTTGCACCTTTACATGCATGATATATGATGTTATGTTTTTAAAGATTTGGGTTTCGTCTCGAACAATTGGCAAGCTTCTAGGCCTTGATCTTGTGAAATGATTTTGAATTCACCATGGTTTCACCATTTATAATTGTTTCCTATAGTTTCCTCAAGTTTTTGGCCCAAAAGACGTTGTTTCACAACTTTGAATTTGAGTTTTGAGCTGAGAAGAGCAATCTAGAAATCCCAGAATTTTGCTCTCCGCTCGAGTGTCAAAACTTATGCTCGAGTGACCATTCTGTGATCTTACACTTCCACTCGAGCGACCAGAAGTCCGCTCGAGCGTGAAATGCAAGCTCCCAGAAGTTTCATGTTTTTGCAGACCGCTCAAGTGACAAGAGTTGAGCTTGAGAGAGGACCTGAGTCTCATGCTCGAGTGACTGTCAAGCGTCTGTTAAGCGTGAAAATCACACAACCAGTACTTTTTCAAAGTTTGCAGACCCCTCGAGCGAAGGAAGTTGCACTCGAGCGGCCCCTCACATATTTACATGTTCGCTCGAGGGAAGAAAGTTGCGCTCAAGCGAAACCCCTGTTTTCAACAAGTTTGGTTAAGTGTTTCCAGACGCATTTTGGCATCCTCATTGTATCCTAGGCATTCCTAGGCCAAGATTAAGACACAATAATGAGAGTGAGGCTAGAAACACACTAAGAACAAAATGAAATAAGTTATGTACAATCCAAGCATGTGTTTTAGTATATGTATCTATCATGATTGGTGTAGGTCACGCGCCGTGAGCGGTTAATCCATTGGTTTGCTGCCAAGCTATCTGTGAGTAATAACTTAGTAAAGCTCTGTTTGGTATGAAATACTTTCCGAACATTATGATATGATATGAACTATTTTTGAATGTTACAAAAAGTTATTATGTGATTACATGAATGATGATCCACTTCTTTGAAATGTTTATGTGTTATCCTTAGCAGAGGCCCTCGCCTAAGGGACATAATACTGTGGCTTATGGTCATGAGGCCCTCGCCCAGGGAAAATAATACCGTGGCCCAGGCTCTCACTCGGGGGAAATAATATTGTGGCATAGGCTCTCGCCCGAGGGAAACAATACTGTAGCTCATGTATGAAATATGTTACCCAGTACGGGAGGTTCCAATGTAGAACTTAATAAGCTTGACCAAAGAGATATGTTTGATGCTAACGGATACACCACTCATGTTATGAATATGTTTATGATTCTATTTCTAATACGAATATAGATATGCTTATGTTCAATAAGAGATTTGAAGTTATGTTTATGATGGACATCATTCATTTAAACCCTTTTACTCTGTTATTGTTCACTGAGCTTCCGCTCACTATTTATATTATGTATGTAGGTGACCAGGCGCGTGACCAGACTTAGAGTTGAGGACTTGGCGTATCAGTGTTGTTAGCCAACCATTGTGTCTTCAAAGAGGTTCCCTTTTGCGAGCGAGTCAAGTTTAAATGGCTTGAGTTTAAGACCTTGTCTTCTTTGGGGTGTAAAACAAGTTTTTTGTTATCTGTATATTGGGCTAAGTCCCTTTTGGCTATATCTGTAATGAATGTGACGAAGACTACTGCATTATGACGTCACGTATTTGTGTATAAAGTTTTAAAAAAAATTATGTCTCATATATGTCTCCACAGCTCAATGGACTATGTATATTTCTATATTTGCTTTCGTAGCCCCTAATTATAAATTATTCTGTTCAGAGGCCTTTGGTAATCCAAGGATTACTGGCCGGTTACAGCACTAAATCCATAGGGGCGGGTTTGGGTCGTGACAGGCAATCCGAAATAACAATCCAGACTTTGGAAGACATGTTACTGTAGACTTGACTTTCTTCGCGTGCCCCCGTTCAAAGAGGCGCGAATTGGTCTTACTATAGTTCGGACTCTTGTCACGATTCTGAATCTAATCTCACATTGTGCAATGTGAGACTGATAAACACCAAAGAGTCCAATCCGGCAAATCATTTTGGAAAATCGATTTTGAATCAAATAATGCCAAAATCGGATCTTTTGCACATGAGTCGCCAACTAAATATTTTATTTTGGAAAATTTAGGAAACCCTGACTCGTGCCAAAAGCCACGTACCCGTCATTACCAAAGTTACCTCGGCTCGGGAACTTGAGTACAAGCGGAGAAGGTCCTGAAATGAGCACCCCCGCTCGCCCGATCAAAGATCAGCCTCTACTATCATGATATGTTATTTTATAAACCTCATGTGTTTTTATCCAGATTATTAGCTAACTTTACTATGTGGCGCACACATACAAGTATAGACTAAGTCACAAGAGTTGGAACAAATCGACTCATGTTTGTTTTTGAAAATGATTTGAAAGTACCACTCTCAAGTGGGCTAAAGTGCAGATTTTCCAAAAAACATGGTGGGCTTAAAACAAGATTTTGCCACTTCGCAAAGTGGGCTTAAAACATACAATCATCGAATTGTCCCAATTCCGACAATAAAGCCTTCACCCACAGGCATTCATGCAGTTAAGAAAATAAGCAAGCATGCTATCATGGCAACACTCACACTCATGCAAGGATGCTAAAGCGTAACACTTACAGTGTACTCCAAGCCAAAACAAAAAGCAAGTTAAAAATATGCATGATCCTAACCATACAAAATGTCTAATGCAATACATGCAATAATGCAACTAATAGGCTCGGCTCTCTAAGATGGCATATGAATGCAACAATTTGATACATGTATTCAAAGAAGTATTGAAATACGATACAGTTTGAATGATGTGTCGAGCCCGGTGCATACAAGACAAATGAATGATGCAAACATATAAGCATAAGATATGCTAATTGAAACATGATCCCTAAACTAACCATCGAAAGCGGTTAAATAAAAGGGAGAAAGACATAGGGTTGGAAGACGTGCACACACGCACGCACACTTATTACAACATTGCGCCCTCTTGAAGGAGAGTCCGAATAAATAAGCTAAGCTACACTAAGCTAAACTAATTATTACAAACCAACTAATTAACTATTCTAAGCTAATTAATTACAACATATTGAAATTGAATAACCAGTTACACAAACTAATTAAAATATTACAACACTTGAATAATTAGCTATATTAACTAATTAAAGCAATAAAGTGGCCTCGCAGACGAGGGAGATATGCATGATCGGTTGGCGTCTTCCTGAAAATCCATTGCCTTGTCTTCGGTTGCCTCTGTTTGCACTTGCCTTGATATCTGAGCACTGAACCAACCTCCAGACTGTTTCTGCTTCAGAACAGGATAATTTTGCACAAAAATGAACAGGTGGCCGATCGGCTAGTATAAGTGGCCAGTCGGCTACTGCAACTGGCCAGTCGGCCACCTGCTTTTCCAAAATGCTGTTTTTGCTGCAACAGAGACAACAGAGGCAAAGCAAGGCATTTTGCAGGAAATGTGTGCACTGCCACTCTCCTCATCATTTCTCAAGCTCAAAGGAGTGTGGCGTTTGGCTCTCAAGCCACCAATCAAGCATCTTCGATGCATGATGGCAAAAAAGTCAAGCTTGTACGAGCTTAGTAAATGCACAAATAAACTCAAAGGGTTATCACCCCATCATGCATAATCAAGGATGACAACAACCAAGAAACGCAACACGTTTCATCACTTTGAGTATGAAACGTCTCACATTTCTTGTGTTTGGATTAACGTCCGATCCAAACACATGCAATGCAACACAAATGCTTATCTTGTTTATGTTTTACTTTGCTCAATTCTTGTTTACACATTTTAGTTTACCTTTAACCGATTAAGTCTAATGTGAAAGTCCTCTAATGCGAGAGGGGTCAACCAAATGACAGTTTAAGACATGAGAGAGATCATGCCTTTGACTAGTAGAAACCCTCAAAGAGAGTTAAAGCCATTGAGCACAAACTCTATCTCAAGCTTAAACACAACCTTAAGGCCAACCAACCCTCAAAGCAAATGGAAAAATGAAGAAATGAGGGAGGTTGCAAACCTTTAGTGCTGAAATGGCATGCTAAAGACACTAAACCATGCAAGCAACACGTGCACAATATGTTAAGAGCCTAAAACATTAAAGCTAGTGAAGAGCATTACACTAGAGGCATGCAATATCAAGCTTAAATGACCAAACTAGCTCTAGACAGAGCTTAAACATGCCAAAACAGTGGCCAAATCATGCTAGATTTGAAGCATAAAAAGTAAGAAAATCATGCTCACACATTGGCTCGCAAACAAGACACAAAGCACAACTCTCAAAAGCAATGAAAGAGTAATAGAAGTGAGAGTGTGACAGAGGTATGTGCACTAAAATCACATGTTAAATGATGCTATAACATACAAATAACTCAAACACTTCATGCTCAAGACCTCAAAGCAATGGACTAGTGAAGACCGTTACACTATAGCCATGCAAACCAAGCCTCAAAGGACTTAACCAACCCAAAACAAATTTAAAGCATGTCAAAACAGTAGCTAAAATGTGCTGAAATCAAGCTAACACAAGCTAGAATAATAAGCTAACTCATTAGGCATATTAGACTAGTAAGCATAATTACACTACAAGTGCAAGAAGCAAGCAACAAGAGCTCCAACCAACCAAAAACAAAGTTGAGACATGTTAAAATAGGGCCTAAAACATGCTTGAAATAAGCTAACCCAAGCCACAAAAACATGCTACTTTGTAATGCCAACTAGACATAGAAGAGAGAGACAAGGAGGGGAGGCCACCCCCTCCTATTTTGGACCTCAAAACACACTTTTTACCACTGAAATAACTCTGAATTTCAGTGTTTTGAAGGCCCAAAAAGTTTGAGTTTTACATGCTAAGAGATGATGCAAAGGCACATACAAATAGGCAACAAGAAGGGGGATACAACCCCTTAGCACAAAATGGCTTTAAACCAACATGTTTAGTCCCAAAATTCAGAACTTTTTGTAGTTGAAAAATAGGCTCAAAACAGCACAAAAAGATGGCAAAACAACTTTGTGCAAAGAGCTTAAAAGAGGTAAGACTTATACCTTTGAAGCACAACACTTAAACAGCCACTTTCTTGGCTCAAATAACCCTTCAACAACCCAAAATAGGTCCCAAGATGCCTCAGCTCCAAGATGGTCCAATTTGGTTAAGAGGTTGTATGCAAATGTATAGAGAATTTTAGCTTTCAAGCCTAAAACAAGAGGAGAAAAAGAGAATTCTAGAGAGAGAGAGAGCTTTTTAGAGAGAGAAGCTCCCAAAATTCTCTAACCTTCCAAAATGAGAGATATGGCCTCCATATATAGCAAAAAGAGAGCCTTGGGTCGAAATATCTGATTTAGAGACAGTTGGAGCATTGTAGGACAGCTGGGGGAGAAATATCTGCAAATTCTAAGCTTTCTGGACATTTGTGGCCGACCAGCCACTTGTGGTGGCCGACCGGCTACTTTTGTGGACGACAAGAAACCCTTCTAGCCGACATATGGCTGACAAAGGCCATTTGTGGCCGACACATGGCCGACAAGCTTCACTGGTGGGCAAAAACTGATTTCTGGCCCTAACTTCAATTAGGCATATCTCCTTCATCTAGACTCCTTTGCAGGTCATTCTTGAGCCTAAATTGAAGCCCCAGAAGTCTTCTTTCCAATGGTTGCAGCCTCACATCAAAATTCCAAGTGTGCTAAGATATATCCCTCTTTTAGTGAAGACTGTTCAGTTTCGGTTCAACCGGATTGATGCCTAACTTCAACCAACCATATCTCCCTCATCTGGCTCGGCTTTAGGAGATTCTTGAGTGAAAAATGAAGCCCCGGAAGTCTTCTTTCCAATGGTGGTAGCCTTATAACTTAAGTCCAAGTGTACAAATGGATAGGCCCGATTTAGCGAGGGCTGCTTGACTCTCTCTTAACGATTCATGCCCAACTTCTTCCCCAACTTGGTTTCTTTTCTCCCCTCCAATTTTCTTCAACTCCAAAACTCTAAACAAGTTGTTTTGAAAGATTTTCAAAGAGTTTACCTCTCTTTCATGTATTTCCACTTTGTCCTTGCTCAGTTTACCGAAAAGCGCAACATTTAACGAAATGCGAGCCTCGGAACATCGTAGAAACTTCTTTCAAAAATGTTTTGAAAGAGAGGGTTTTAAGGTCTAAAATCATTTTGGTCAAAAGGCTTTGGTCCAAAAAGGGGTATGAGGTTTGGGATTTGACGCTCTCCTTGCCAAAAAAATCGAACCTTTGCATAGCATAGCCTGCACCATCAAATGATCCAATCAGCGGCGCCTAAATCTTGAGGGCGGTCAAAAATGGGGTGTCTACAGTTATGTGTATGCGTGTTAGACCTCAAAGGTAACTGAGATGAACACTTACCTTTGGTGGAATTCACCTATAATAACAGCTACCAAGCAAGCATTAGAATGACATCGTACAAAGCACTGTATGGAAGGAGATGTTGATCACCTCTATTTTGGACGGAAGTCAAAGACAGAAAACAATTAAGTCCCAAGATCATGTAAAGAACAAGTGATAAAATTCAACTCATCCAACAGCGAATTCGTACTGCTCGGAGCCACCAGAAAAGCTATGCAGATACGCAGAAATGAGACTTGAAATTTCAAATAGGCGATCATGTGTTCCTAAAGATCTCACCAATAAAAGGGGTTATCCGATTTGGAAAGCGAGGAAAGTTAAACCCACGTTACTCGGGCCATTTGAGATACTAGAACGGATTGGTCCTGTGGCATATCGCCTTGCACTGCCACCTGCAATGTCCAATGTCCACAATGTGTTTCACGTTTCAATGCTTCAACAGTACCTTCGAGATCCAGAACATGTTGTTAATTTTGAGAATATGGACATTCAAGAGGATCTCTCATATAAAGAATAACCAGTGCAGATTCTCGATCAATGTAAACAAGTTCTCAGAAACAAGACTATACCTCTTGTAAAAGTCTTGTGGAGAAATCATCAAGTCGAAGAAGCAACGTAGGAAACTGAAAACCAAATGCGAGCCAACTACCCACACCTTTTCGAAACCTAAGGTACGTGAAGTTTGAAGACAAACTTTTATTTAGGAGGGAAGAAATGTGACACCCTGAATATTTAAGTAAGTACCACATAAATGTTTATAGCTATATATATATAATTATGGTTGTATGTGATAATATATTATCAAAACAATAAAGAAATAACTAAATAAATAAATAAGTTAAATAAACAAATATAATAAACGTAATAAGAAATAAATATAAAAGTAATAATCAGACTAATAATAATAATAATAAGATATAAAAAATCTGTGTGTTAATAATATCTGATTATATCTAATTTCATAATCCAAATAATAATGAACGTCTATACTGTTAGACAAATGAACCTCAGCTATTTGGGCTCTCGAGGACTAGGGAGAGGTGAGTCATCCAATTAGGATCATCATGTCATCACCAGGCTGTGTATATATAAGGGGGGGTGGGGCTGTGAAGCCAGTAGGACAAAAGGAAAAGAAAATAAAAAAATAAAAAAAAAATAAGAAAAAAAAAAAAAAAAAAAAAGAGGGAAGCAAGGAAACAGTCGTAAGAAGTTAGCAAAAATAAAAAGAAAATAGTAAGGATTAATATTAAGGTGAATTATATTATACCTTAAATTACTATAATATATTTTACGTATGTTTTGAGTTATCATAATATATTTTACGCAACTTGTGTTTTATAACTTATGCTTATATTTCAATTACGTTAATTATTTTATGAACTCTATTTGCTTATATTGAAACCTATGGATATGTTTGTTTAAATTTTAGAAATTATTTGACACTGATTTTATAAACAATTATTTTCTGTAAGTACCACTATGGGAGTCCCATACCTTGGAAGACTTAAATAACCATTGGCCTCTGTTTGGCCACTTTGTGATCCTCTGTTTGTCATGGATCCATCGACCTCTATTCTGACCGTCACTCCAATGACCTATGTTCTGTTCTATTTTGTACCGTGGTTATAGTTATTTATTTACATAATTTCTATATTTCAATTTCTGCCACTTTAAATAATTTGTTTATTCAAATTAAGTTATTCTAACTAACTATCCGTGGTTAATTTGTGTTCCCTATATTCTTGGCATAATATTTCTCACTCTACTGTGTACTTATAGCTGTTACCCTTTCAGGTGACGAGATGTAAGGAAGACCCGTAACCTCATGTAGTGGAATATGTACAAGAATTTGATGTTGATCCATTATTTAGTTTTCTTTCCTTTTCTTCTTTTTGTTTTTTTCTAACTAAGGGCCGATCACTAAATAATAAAATAATAAAAACCCTATAGATGTATTTTCTTTTATCAAAATAATAAAATGAAGTTAATTTTCTATTCCATTATTTTCTTTCCACCACTCTACCTCCGCCTGCGCCATTTAATTTGTTAAGATTAGAATTAATTAGTAAGTTGCGATTCCAGCCCTAAGCCCTTGGGGTTGGGTCGTGACAATATTAATGACCCACATGTGTTGGGGTGCTAACATCAACGACTCACATGTGTTAATCAACAATAAATGTCCATGTTTGAAATTAAACATTCCAAAAATGATGTACTCCTAGTTGGTATAGTTGGAGAATCCCACATTTGAAGCCATTTCAAAACAAAAAGGATTCCATATCAAAACCCACAAGATTTGAATGTCTATATACAATGATTGAGATGGAATTGGAAACAAAATCAATTCCATATTAAAACTCACAAGATTTGAATAACCATACACACTGATTGAAGTGGAATTGGAAGCAAAAAAGGATTCCATATCAAAAACCACCAGATTTGAAAATTCAAATATGGCATTTCGTCCAATATATTATTTGCTTATTTCATCACAACTTTACTGGTTTGATTTATTCAATGTTGTTGAATTATAGTGTGATAGAATATAGTTTTTGAATGGACCTTCTTTCTTCTTTCTTCTTCTTCTTCTTCTTCTTCTTCTTTTTTCTTTTTTCTTTTTTCTTTTTTCTTTTTTCTTTGTTTTTTATGGAGATGAAATATGTAATTTGTTGAATGTGACACAGGATGATGTAATTAATTATGAACATGGGCATTCATTATGTTAATATGGGAGTTTGTAGGTTTTAAAAAAAATTGTAAGATTTTATATAACATATTTTGAATTATGATTGTATTTTAATAAAATAGACTTCTAACAGCCATATTATATAAATGTAGAATATCAGGCTCATGCGAAAGATCACATCATGCTTTGAATGTGGACTTGGCTGAATGTGGAATATTATGTTCATGCGGTAGATTACGTAGTCTTATGTTAGATTTAGGGCCTTATAATTTTTTTTGATGTGGAATATTATGTTGACATATTTTATGAATGTGATTAGTGAACTTTATTGTATGTTTAGGGACATGGCATAATGCCCATCCCATGGATATGTTTATTTGTCGAGTTGTATGTATATCTTACTGAATGTATGATTTGATTGTCATTTTAGTTAACTATGATTGATATGATTATTTGAATGTGACACAGATTATAGAAATTATTTTGAACATGGACATTGGTTTGGTTAATGTGGACTTGTGTATGTGTGACTTGTTATAACAATTGTGTATTTAAATAAAATAAATAGATTCATATTTAATTAAATTGAAAAAATTTAGAATAAGCTATAATGCTACAAATTACAAGTAGATAAATAGAAATATTTAACAAGATTAAACATCGAAATAAAATAGTACAGGAAGCAAACCGAAGCTTTTGTGATATCACAATCTCCTTAAAACAGATTTGCCGCCTCACCGTGGGTGCTAGAGGTGTGTCGACGTCTGTCTCCCAAGATACAACAGTTAGAACCCGCGAACGCAGAAGCACCTTCTGTTTAGCTCCGGCGAATCGACAATGGCAGCACTCTCTCACACAGGAAAAATAATCTGGAGCAAACTGACTATCACTTGAGAGCAAAGAATTTTTGTGTTAATAACCAAAGAAGTTGGTCTCTATTTATACACAAAGGGGGAGAGAGGAGGAGCCTCCCAACCATGAAGGCTAGCAACAAATGCAGCCAATTACTCTTGCAAAACTAATGGAGTAATGCACAAAACTGATGGATCATTAGTGTATAAGTTATACACTCTATATATACGTGTGTATATCTGCAGCCACCAAACAAACCTGGTCCAAAAAAGATTAGGTTGATGGGCCAAACAAAAACAAAAACAATTCCCTTTGGTTAGCGGATCCTCTATGTTGTCTTTGGACTTTACATAGTCTAGAGAGACAACTCCATTAAAGAGTAACTATCGTATGGAATTATGTCTATGACGGATATGTCTAAACTTTCTATTATATATATTATTCTGCGTCCGACCAATCGCTGATTGGCTATCACAATGAATACAGATAACTAGCACAGGTTTCGACCAACGTAGAATATCTTCAACGAATTGGCGTAGCCATTCAGCTTCTTTAATTGCTTTATCCAAAGCAATAAACTTAGATTCCATCGTTGATCTCGATATACATGTTTGCTTAGAAGATTTCCAAGACACTGTTGCCCCTCCGAGGGTAAACACATAACCACTAGTAGATTTAGAGTCTTTTATATCAGATATCCAATTAGTTTCACTATACCCTTCTAGTACCGCTAGGTATCAGGTATCATGCAGTCCATAATCCCGGGAGTAGCATAGATAACCCAACACCCGCATAATGCCCTTCCAATAAGTAGCATTAAGATTACTCATGTATCACTAAGCCTGCCAACAGAGTAGGCTATATCTGGTCTTATACAACTCATCAAATACATCAAACTTCCAATGACCCGAGAATATTCTAGCTGAGAGATACTTTCACCATTATTCTTAGTCAAGTGTAGACTTAAGTATACTGGTGTCCTAGACACACTTATATCTAATTTACTAAATTTCTCAAGTATCTCCTCAACATAATGAGATTGAGAAAGTACAATACCACAAAATGTTCTGGTAATCTTAATACTTAGAATCACATCTGCAAGACCCATATCTTTCATGTCAAACTTAGAGTTTAACAATCTCTTGGTAGTTCTAATCATTTCATCATTACTACCAACAATGAGTATGTCATCCACGTATAGACACAAAATAACATAACCTCTGTCAGTGTTTTTGACATATACACATTTGTCACACTCATTGATTCTAAACTCATTTGACAACATGGCGTTGTCAAATTTCTCATGCTATTGCTTAGAAGCTTGCTTCAAACAATACAATGATTTGACAAGTTTATAGATTTTCTTATTTTGTCTTAGAGCTGAAAACCCCTCGGGTTGCTTCATGTAGATTTCTTTATGTAAATCTCCATTTAAGAAAGCTGTCTTTACATCCATCTTATGTATCTCCAGACCACATAAAGCGGCTATTACAATCACTATGCAAATAGATGTAATCCTTGTCACAAGTGAATACGTATCAAAGTAATCCAAGCCTTCTCGCTGCTTGTATCCGTTGATAACTAACATAGCTTTATACTTATCAATTGACCCATTCACTTTCATCTTTCTTCTAAAGATCCACTTACTCCCCAAGGCCTTACTGCCTAGGGATAGATCAACTAACTCCCAGATATGGTTCTATAAGATGGAGTTAAGCCTCGTTTGGGGAGTGGCTATTTTAGCCAAAAAGTCAAGAAGTTACTAAAAGTTGGCACATCACCTCTCTATTTTTCTACACATCTTTTCGTAAAAATTCAAAAAGTTACTAAAATAACCTATTCCCAAACGAGGCCTTAATCTCACTCTTAATTACTTCTTTCTATAAAGGACTTTCAGGTGAAGTCACAGTTTCGTGAAAAGTTCAAGATTCTCCCCCTAACATATAAGTCAAGAAGTCTGAACCAAAGTATTTGGAAGTCCTAGCCTTTTACTTCTTTTTAACTCATCTACTTCTTCATCTTGATTGTTTGAGGAATTAATGTGACTGTGATATGTTCAATCTCTCAAAAATATACATGGTGTAACTTATCTTTCCAACATATGAGAAACAATAGAGAACCACAATAAAAGCAAGGGTGTAACCATAAATCCACATGCCAATGAATATATTAAATCCACCTTACCAAAATGAATGGGACTAATTGGTCTATAAGAAAATTCTTGAGACTAAATGGATCACCATTTCTTTTTTTCTTTTATTTCTTTTTTATCGAAAAAATGATCACCATTTCTCAAATGGAATTTATGGGTAAATTTTTCTTATGATTTTGGACCGCCACCTTCTTTTGGCCTAATTAATTAATTTTAAATTTTATTAAAAAAAGAAGTTGGACACCACACTTAATGTCAAAATTAACCCCAATCCTCTCAAATTTGACTGTAACTCTACGCCAACTATCATCCACTACCCATCATCACTACCTCTAGTCACTGCCCCCAATCCCTTCCTACATTTTCCCGTTATTCCCTAACACCTCTTTTTCTCGTTCTGCTACTACCTACTATCTCTCGTTTGCATTGCAAATGTGAGGGCACTATTGCCTTGTCAATATCTTTATTTTCTCAACTGTGAAAGCACCATTGCACCACAGAAGGTGTTGGAACAATCTTCTGTGTATATAAAATAACTTGAAATAAATTCAAACAAAACAAATAAATAACATACCAGATTTATTTATCGAACCGAAATAAAATTAAGACCAAGTCGAGTGTGTGACACTCTGTCCTTAAGACAAATTCGCCCTGCTACAGTACTTACGGTTGAGTGGCGTCTATCTCCCAGGATACAATGATCTTCACAAATTGTAGTAGTACTCCAAACAATTTGTTCAGCGAACCAAACCTGTGTTCTAACTCTCTGAAATTTATACTAAAACTAATATGAAGAATAATGCAAAAATGCAGAATTTAGAACAGCAACAAGACAATAATCAGATTGAATTTTGGGTCCATCCATTGCTGTTTTTATGGCTATATATATAGGCAAAAACTCTGCCCCAAACAGGTTCCAAAACAAATTGAAAAGGTGCACAAAAAAGTTAGAACCGTTGCCTGAACCCTTTTTCAAAAAGATTGAAAAAGTACCGTTGGTAAGAACAGTTTTTGAACCAATTTGAAAAGTGATCCATGAACTCTTTTGGACCTTTATAATTTAAAAAATTGGAAAAGAACTGTTGGACAAAGTGAACTTTATTATATAAACTATTTGGAATATATATATATATATATATATTAAACTATTTGAATATATATATATTAAATTATTTGAATAGTTTAATAAATAAAGGAAGAGGTACAAATTTTAGGAAACCACTTAGGAACTCAAAATTTGAATTTAGAATTAAATTAAATTCTCACAATTACAAATTTTAGGAAACCACTTAGAAACCCAAAATTTGAATTTAGAATTAAATTAAATTCCCACAATAATTTTTATTGAAAAATTCAAAAGAATTTTATCTTAAAAATTAATGTAAAAACCAAAAACGACGTCAACTTCTCATTCACTCATAAATGGTTTTGACGTTCCGTCTTCACCGTGTGACTTGCCACGCGGCAAGGAACACGTCACCTCTTCGGACCCACTCCAAAAGACGTTTGGGGCCCACTCAACTTGGGCTCAAAAATATGCCTATATTAAACCATTTTTCCAACAATCCCCCACATGAATGGAATTTGACGGAGAGAAAATGCAACAACATGACCTAATAACAGAGAATACAGAAATTGGTAATATTCTGCAAAGGATAGATAGCTTTTGGCTTTGAACCTTCCCTTATGAGACACTATCGGATTTACTAGCTAAACAGTGAACATGATGTCTTGAACTGTTCAGCCGTTTGTGTAAACCAAGACAATAGAACTCACACAGTATATTCCCAGACACAGTTTAATTCTCACTATTGTGTTCGTTTTGGCCCTGAACAACCTGGTATTTCATGAGTGCTCTAAAGACTTGTAGCCCTGCACAAATCTCATAGAACCGGCCCAGTTCACACTCACATAGGTGATTCTTATGAAAAGTATCCTGCTATACTCCACTAGGTTAACCTAGATATAAGAATCATTAAAAGTTTTACTTAACCTAAAACGCTGTAGACATCACTATTTCATCATAGAAATGGGTAGGAGTTAGACTCCCCAGTGATCCTTTTAAGTTATTCACAACTCGGTTGTCCCTTTGAACCTAGATCTTGGGATCTCCAGTCAACTAGGTTGGGTTGCCGTTGTGGTAACTCTTATTTAATAGGCTTAAGTCCCATTCCCCTCGATGAATTCTCAACTAACTCTCTTGCTAACCCTCTGGTTAGTGGATCCGCTATGTTATCTTTAGACTTAACATATTCTATGGAAATAATTCCATTAGAGAGTAGTTGTCTCACGGTGTTATGTCGACGACGAATGTGTCGTGACTTACCGTTATACATATGACTCTGTGCTCTACCTATAGCTGATTAACTATCGCAATGTATGCATATAGCAGGCACCAGTTTTGGCCAAATTGGAATATCTTCAAGGAAGTGGCGAAGCCATTCTGCCTCTTCCCCTGCTTTGTCTAAGGCTATGAATTCTGATTCCATAGTAGACCTAGCAATGCAAGTCTGTTTGGAAGATTTCCAAGATACAGCTGGCCCACCAAGAGTAAAGACATACCCATTGGTGGACTTTGAGTCTCTTGTATCCAATATCCAATTTGCATCACAGTATCCTTCAAGTACTGCTGGATATCTAGTATAATTCAACCCAATATTACGAGTAAATCGGAGATACCTTAGAACCCTAATAATTGCTTTCCAGTGTTCTACTCCCGGATTACTCGTATATCTACTTAATTTACTTACTGCATAAGCTATATCTGGGCGAGTGTAGTTCATCAAGTACATTAAGTTTCCAATAATTTGGGCATACTCTAATTGAGAAATATTGTCCTGTATATTCTTAGAAAGATACAAATTAACATCTACAGGAGTTCTAGCAAGATGATCATCATCTTTGCTGAATTTGTCAAATATTTTCTCAATGTAATGAGATTGTGACAAAGCATATCCTTCTGATGTTTTGGTAATTTTCATACCAAGAATTACATCAGCAATGCCCATTTCCTTCATGTCAAAATGTTTATTCAACACTTTCTTAGTAGTTTTAATCATATCATTATTACTACCAATGATGAGCATATCACCTACATAAAGACATACAATGACATAACCTTTGTCTGTGTTTTTAATATAAACACATTTGTCACACTCATTAATTTTAAATCCATTTGACATCATTGCCTTGTCAAATTTCTCATGCCATTGCTTTGGCGCTTGTTTTAAACCATATAATGATTTAACCAATTTACACACTTTCTTTTCTTTCCCTAGAACAGAAAACCCTTCTGGTTGTTCCATGTAAATTTCTTCATTTAACTCACCATTTAAGAAAGCGGTTTTCACATCCATTTGATGAATTTCTAGATTATATAGAGACGCAATGGCAATTAGCATTCTAATGGATTTTATTCTAGTAACCGGTGAGTATGTGTCAAAATAGTCTAGACCTTCTTTTTGTCTAAATCTTTTGACCACAAGTCTTGCCTTGTATTTGTCAATTGATCCATCTGCTTTCATTTTCCTTTTGAAAATCCACTTTTACCCAAGAGGTTTACAACCTGGTGGCAAGTCCACTAATTCCCAAGTGTGATTTTGCAAGATGGATTCAACTTTATTGTTGACAATTTCTTTCCATAAAGGAGCTTCAGGACTGAACATAACATCTTTAAAAGTTAAAGGCTCATTTTCTAACAAATATGTTAGAAAATCTAGACCAAAAGATTTTGAGGTTCTAGCACGTTTACTATGCCTAAGTTCCTCTTCTTCATTTTGATCTAACTCTTGTTCTTGATCATGTTCTTGATCCTGACTAGTAATAGCATCAAAAGATCTTTTATTAGTACTAGTCTCTTGTCCAGTCTTCTTTGGAAATACATGTTCAAAGAATGACACATTCCGAGACTCAATAATAGTATTTACATGCATTTCGGTATGTTCTGATTTATGAATCAAAAACCTATATGCACTACTATTCTCAACATAACCAATGAAAATGCAATCAATGGTCTTCGGACCTATCTTAGTCTTTTTAGGACTAGGAATAGCCACTTTAGCCAAACACCCCCACACTTTTAAGTATTTGTAGGATGGTACTCTTCCATACCATAATTCATAAGATGTTTGATTTATTTTCTTTTGGGGTACTTTATTTAAAATATAATTAGTAGAAAGTATTTCTTCCCCCCACAAGTTCTGAGGTAATCCAGAATTGATTAACATGGCATTCATCATTTCTTTTAAAGTCCTATTTTTCCTTTCAGCAATTCCATTTTGCTGAGGTGAATAAGGAGCGGTGGTTTGATGAATTATTCCATGTTCTTTACAAAACTCTCCAAAAGGTGATTCATATTCACCACCTCTATCACTTCTAATTTTCTTGATTTTCTTACCAAGTTGATTTTCAACTTCATTCTTATATTGAATGAAAGTTTCCAAAGCTTCATCCTTGATTCGAATTAAATAAACATAACTATATCTAGTATAGTCATCTATAAAAATGATAAAATACTTTTTCCTACCTCTAGTTTGAATTGATTTAAAATCACAAATGTCACTATGAATTAATTCAAGTGGTTCCGTACTTCTTCCAATTGAATGAAAAGGAGTTTTAGATAATTTTGCCTCAACGCAAATTTCACATTTATGATTTGAATCAATGTTAAATTTAGATAAACATTCCATATTAATTAATCTACGCAAAGATCCATAATTAACATGTCCTTGTCTACCATGCCATAAATTTGAAGACTCAAGCAAGTAAGAAGAATATGTAATATTATTAATAACTGAGGGTACAACGGTCATTACATTCAACTTGAAAAGGCCATCAGACATATAACATTTTCCTACATATATCCCATTCTTAGTAAGTACAAATTTATCACTCTCAAATACTAGCCTAAACCCATTCTTACTCAACAAAGTTCCGGAAAAAAGATTCTTGCGAATGTTCGGTACATGCAGCACATTGTTGAGAGTGAGTTCATTTCCTGATGTCATCTTGAGAACAATCTTTCCTTGTCCTTCAACTTTGGAAGTTGAGGAGTTGCCCATAAAAAGTTATTCACCATTGTCCACTGTAGAGTAAGATGTGAACATCTTTTTGTCGGCACAAATATGGCGAGTAGCACTAGTGTCCACCCACCATTCTTTAGGATTTCTGACAAGATTTGCCTCGGAAACAACTGCAGAAAGATTGATGTCATCTACACCATTGGAAATCTTGTCCACTTCGGTCATATGGACTTGTGCAGGCTTCTTGCTTGTTCTTCTTTTGCTTTTGCCTTTGCTACGGCAATCTTTGGCCCAATGTCCCTCTTTATCACAGATGTAACATTTGCCATTAAACTTGTACTTTTTATTTTCCCCTCCTTTAGAGCCTTGTGATGAACTTTCTCCAGAAGACTTTCGTTTCTTGTTGGAAAAATGGTTTAATATAGGCATATTTTTTAGCCCAAGTTGAATGGGCCCCAAACTTCTTTTGAGGTGGGTCCAAAGAGGTGACGTGTTCCTTGCCGCGTGGCAAGTCACACGGTGAAGACGGAACGTCAAAACTATTTATGAGTGAATGGGAAGTTGACGTCGTTTTCGGTTTTTACATTAATTTTTAAGATAAAATTCTTTTGAATTTTTCAACAAAAATTATTGTGGGAATTTAATTTAATTCTAAATTTAAATTTTGGGTTCTTAAGTGGTTTCCTAAAATTTGTAATTGTGGGAATTTAATTTAATTCTAAATTCTAATTTTGAGTTCCTAAGTGATTTCCTAAAATTTGTACCTCTTCCTTTATTTATTAAACTATTCAAATAATTTAATATATATATATATATATATTCCAAATAGTTTATATAATAAAGTTCACTTCGTCCAACAGTTCTTTTCCAATTGTTTAAATTATAAAGGTCCAAAAGAGTTCACGGATCACTTTTCAAATTGGTTCAAAAACTGTTCTTACCAATGGTACTTTTTCAATCTTTTTGAAAAAGAGTTCAGGCAACGGTTCTAACTTTTTTGTGCACCTTTTCAATTTGTTTTGGAACCTGTTCGGGGCAGAGTTTTTGCCTATATATAGCCATAAAAACAGCAATGGATGGACCCAAAATTCAATCTGATTATTGTCTTGTTGCTGTCCTAAATTCTACATTTTTGCATTATTCTTTATATTAGTTTTAGTATAAATTTCAGAGAGTTAGAACACAGGTTTGGTTCGCCAAACAAATTGTTTTGAGTATTACTACAATTTGTGAAGATCATTGTATCCTGGGAGATAGACGCCACTCAACCGTAAGTACCGTAGTGGGGCGAATCTGTCTTAAGGATAGAGTGTCACACACTCGACTTGGTCTTAATTTTATTTCGGTTCGATAAATAAATCTGGTATGTTATTTATTTGTTTTGTTTGAATTTATTTCAAGTTATTTTATATACACAAAAGATTGTTCCAACAATCTTAAGACAGAATCGAATTATTCTGTTTACAGAATTTTTCGTTTGTTTCCCTTTTTTATTCTTCGTAAATAATTTCGGAAGAAAATTATTTTCTGTGGATTTACAAAATAATATTCTGGTTGGAAAAACAAATAGTGATTATATACTATTTGACAGATAGTAGTAATATACTGTCTCTTTTCCTTGACAACTAGCAGTACAATACTGGTGTCATTAACAATTCAGAATATATTTTTGTGGAATTTTGTCAGAAAATTAATTTTGGTTTTTTAGAAATTATTTTCTGAGTTTTCATTAATTAAAATTCTGTTTTCAGTATTTTAATTATTGAAGTGTTACTGAAATTAATTTTCTGTGTGGAATTAATTTGGTTAAATAAAATTTTATTTTATTTCCAAATTAATTGAAAAATAAAAATTATTTTCTTATTTCTTTTATTTTACAGAATTTAATTTCTTGTGTGGAATTATTTTGGTTAAATAAAATTTTATTTTATTTCCAAATTAATTGAAAAATAAAAGTTATAGTTTTATTTCTTTTATTTTACAGAATTTAATTTTCTGTGTGGAATTAATTTGTTTAAATAAAATTTTATTTTATTTTCAAATTAATTGGAAAATAAAAGTTACATTCTTGTTTCTTTTATTTTTACAAAATTTAATTCTGTGAATTTGGTTTAATTTTCTGTGTAGTGTAAATTCTAATTATAATTTTGTTTTATATATTAGAATTGATGGCTACTGAAATTAATGCCCAAACAAGTATTGCTAGTGGCTGCAATTGCACCAACCCCCTCTCCTGTGATGACAGTACCGGTAAATCACGGTGAAAAGTCAGAGAAGTTCTCAGGAACTAACTTTAAAAGATGGCAACAGAAAATATTGTTCTATCTTACAACTCTGAACCTGACTCGTTTCCTCCGTGAAGATGCTCCTATCTTGAAAGAGGATGAAACCGATCGGCAAGTGGTTGCTGCGGTTGATGCTTGGAAACATGCCGATTTTCTTTGTCGGAACTACATCTTGAACGAACTTGACAACACATTATACAACGTCTACAGTCCAATCAAGACAGCAAAGGAACTTTGGGAATCGTTGGAGAAAAAGTACAAAACGGAAGATGCTGGCTCAAAGAAATTTGTGGTTGGCAGATTCTTGAATTTTGTAATGGTTGATTCAAAAACTGTGATCAGCCAAACTCAAAATTTCCAACTCATTCTGCATGACATTCACACAGAATGCATGTCTCTCAGTAAATCCTTCCAAGTTACAGCCTTAATTGAAAAATTACCCAAAGGCTGGAAGGAATTCAAGAACTACCTTAAACACAAGCGTAAAGAAATTTCTATGGACGAGTTATTTTATTTACACAAAAAATTGTTCCAACAGAAGGTAAGGAATAAGAAGAGATGAGGCGAAGCAGAGAATGAAAGGACAATTTTGGCATGAAGCAACTAAAGGTGGCATCAGATGGTAGGGAGATGATGGGAGGAGATGGGAGGGACAAAAAAAAGATAGAGAAGGTTGAAGGTGGCAAGAGAGACTATAGATCAGGGATGGAAAGAATGGGGTGGTATAAAAGTATGATTAAAGTTTGAAAGTTAGTGATGAGAGTATAATTGAAATTTTTTGATAAAGTAAAAATATAATTACAAAATTGCGAAATTCAAACAATAAATATGGGTGCTATCAGTAGCACCTTTACAAAGACAATGAATGAAAAAAGTTCAAGATAATTTTACCCCTTAAGTTTAAAACAATGTCGTTCTTCTCTCCCTATCTCTTATTCACGACTTCAATATTTTTTAGAATGACTTATTAATAGGTCCTAATAGTTAGACTTAATTTCCATCAAGTCCTATTAAAAATAAGTCTTTATAAAATTATCGTTAAAAATAATTTTTTTGTGACAATTTTTTATTTATGTTTCTAAAAATTGACAATTAATGACTTTTTTTTGTCATGAATTTTATAAATTGTCGCTAAAACTTACAATTAGTAACTTTTTATGACAAATTTTTCTCATAGGATCTATTAAACAATAAGTCAACTCATTAGGATCTACACGTAAGTACCTATATTTTTACTCTCACAATTTATATCTCCTTTTGATTTCTCATTCTCTCCCTATCACAAAGAAGGTATTCTCACTTTATCATAAAAACCTCCGTCTCTCACTCGCAATCCACACTGTTTCTTTCTCACCCTCAGTCCAACATCGTTGCCATCGAAGCTTTATCTCTAAATTCATTATTCCTTATTTCAAATTGGTGTCATAAAAATCAAATGAGCTAGTTTAGTTGATGATGAGATCAATCCTTATCCTTGACAAGATTTGATTATTTATTCTTTATTAAGAGTCTTTCGTTAGTTAATTATTTCTCTTATTATAAGACTCTTTCTTATATTATGTAATGGTTGTTAATATTGAGTTTGAGGATTTATGTTATACAAACACATACAATCTTTAAAATCTTAAATGATACATGTGAATAATATTACACGTCACTTTTTTTTAAATCAGTGTATTAATAAATTCAAAGTTTAAAATCATGTGAAATGAATAATCATAAGTAAATCAAGAAAACTTGAGGAAAAGAAATCACAACTAAGAAATCAACATTGGCTCATGTTTCATTTTCTGTTGCTTAATTATGCATCATCTGTGCATTGACATCTCGTTTAGTTAAGCTTAACTGGATTTTTTTGTCTTATTTTTTTACTTGGTTTTCGAGTCTTTTTTATTTAAAAGAAAGAAAGAAAAGAAAACTATAACTTGGTAAGGGAAAAAAAAAACTTGTTCCAAGGCCCTAATTTGAACCTTTTTTTTTTTTTTGGGGGTGACAAAAAAGGGGCCTTAATTTGAACATTTGAATTGGAAACAGCATTAAGAAGTCAATACATTAACACACTCATGCTTTATTGTTGGTCACATATCATCTACGCATCTGAACAATTGAAAACATTTGAATCAATAGTTAGCAACCCATTAATATCAAGAGATACTAACCGGTTGGAAGAGAGAGAGAGAGAGAGTTACTACAAAAAAAAAAAAAAAAAAAAAAAAGGAAAAGAATCACAAATTAAAAATTATTACATGAATAGAAAAATGTAGTGAGAAGAAGATTATGGCTAGCCTAGTGAGCCTTGGCAAGCTGGGAATCCTTGATGTGATCCACAACATGTCTTGCTTTGACTTTGAAATTGGCAACCATGCTTTCAACCCTTGGTTTTGAAGCCAAACCAGCATTAACCATGAAATGCAACAGAGTGAAGAGAACAAGAACAAAACCCAATTCAACATTGGCCCTTAGGGTTCCAAAATAGAGAGAAATCATTGAAAAGACGTCATAGGAATCGATGATGACAATGGAGAAGAGAGTGATGGAAAATGCAAGCAAGAGGCAAATCAACATGAGGAAGGTGAACACAAGGAGAATGCAAGATATGAATGAGCCATGAAGAACTGCAATGAGGATTAGGTCTAGGTTGGGCACCATTGTGAAGAGAATTGAGAGGAGATGAGAAAAACACAGTTTTTTTTTTCTTGCTTGTTGGATGGAGAAAGTTCAATTTGAAAAAGGAGGGAAGAATGAAGTGAGTTACACTCATTCCTACCTTATTAAAATACCCAAATGCCCTCCCCAAAATTCTTTGAAGCAAGGGAATGCAAATGCAAGTAGGGTGCCTGTGCCTGATACAGCTTATATATATATATTATTTTATTTTCAACTGGGTCTAATTTTCATGGCCATGGGCCCATTCTGGGCCCATCTTGGTGATCCAAATTGTATAACTTGTAGGGTTCATCACGCATATCAACTATCCAAGGAATTAAGTTGATGAGATATCAACTACTTGATCAATTCACTTCTTTTTTATATATATAAATGGAAAGCAAGTACAATTTCAAAGATAGACTATCAAAAATTTTTTCACACAAATATAAACCGATCATGTAAATACCGAAGTCCAATCAAATTAATTTTTTATATGGATAATCTACTCAAGAAATCCTACAAGTTGAATGGTTTGGATTACCAAGATGGGGCTCACTCACATCCACCGCAACTAGACCCTCCTCTCCAAAGCGCTTATATATATATATATATATATCATGATAATTATATCAAACTGAACATTCAACTACACAAAAAATTTAGGGACAAAAAACTAACCACAAAAAATGCACCGACTGATAGATTTTCTGTGTCTAAATATTGTAGTTCAACTATGTAAACAAGCCTAACAATACACACCGTCACAAACATACAAACCCGACAATCACTTGCACACCCAAACACACCCCCTGTTAGAGAGTAAGATACACGCTTGAAGCTTCGCAATGACACATAAATACCCATCAAATTCCCCCTTTGTATCCTCAGTCCTATTTTGATGTGTAACTCTGTTATATGAAGCTGCCCCAAGACACATAAATACCCAAATAAGACATTACCACAATGAACAACCAATGATTGTGAACCATGCTGTACTCAAAGCCTGTAGGTCATAGAATGTTGATAGCTCCCTACTATTTTACACATTTGTTAAACCAAAATTTCAAAACAAACAATGAATGAAAGGAACAAGAACAAGAACAAAAACAAGAACAAGAAGAAGATGCAAACAGCCGAAATAATAATCCTCTCCGATCAAAACAATGGTAGTCAATTTGACAAACCACTGTAGACGGTTGGATGCAATATTGCTTCTTTGCAAAGAGCAGCCAACACAAAACATCAATAAGAAGCCAAGCTACTGTACAGAAGAATCATAATGTCTAGCCGTAAAGAAAAAGGTATGTAAAACCAGACAGAAAAAAAGACTAGTGCATAGAAACTAGTACTTGTCTATGGATACTCACAGGGCTAAGGCAATGAAATTTCTATCAGCAAGACCAATCCTCAATATTCCAAGCAGGCAACAGACAGCTGAACTGAATGTTAAAAATCAGTAGTGCGTGTCGTGATCCTCCACAGATCTTTCCTACAATAAATGGGAACACAATGAATAACTTGTTAACAAGAGAGTGATACTCACAAGATAAATTAACAAATAAATAAATAGGAATATTTAAATAAGTCCAACAATACAGAGTCACAAACATACAAACCTGATAATCACGTGCACACCCAAACACACCCCCTTGAGAGAGGGCTGTGTAGGTCCCACACACAAGAAGCAGCCCCATTTTTCAAGCAGCATCATATGTCCCTTGAATAAAAACTTGCAATGAGGTAATAACATGCACTACTTAAGAAATTGGCAAGATGAAGAGAAACAAATCTCAAATGATGCACCTTTTTTTCTTTTAAACTCTGATTGGTTTGGGGTGTGGTATGTAATTATCAAATTATGCACTCACCATCATCATTCCTGCCGGAATTCTTGTCACATCAAAACTTTCAAGCAAGTGGAGCAATGATATCTTGGTTATTATACTTCAAAAACCATTCAGAGGGATAGGAAAATGATGATTCAACATGAAGATGCCAAATCATGATTCTTGAGCAGTTCTGGGGTAAGCATTCCATTTGGCTGTCATCCACCGCAACTTGTTCCATAAATGTGCTCACCTGCAATGCAAATTAATAAGGTCAATCAATCATAAGACACAATATATGACAACCCTACTCCGTGTTATGCTAATTAATCTTACTTATACTTATAACTATGAGCTTGATATGATTTTGAATACTAATTATATGATTATATGTGTTTTTGAATTTCTATCTATTTACCGTAAGAAAATCTGTTTGATTTTCTGTTATAAAATTTAAAGTGAAGACCGTAGAGGCGGCAGAAATCGAAATTGACTATGTTATTGCGATTAGCCTAATTTTTAGAGCCTACAGTGAAATTTAATTAAAAATTGATTCAGATCAAATTAATTAGATTGAATTGATTAAATTAAGCACACTTAACTAGTTCTAATTAAGGTTGATTAGGGAAGTGTATATATAGAAGCTAAATGTGCTTAAGCTCATTACATGAGCTCAAAATCTGAAAATAAACACTCTAGAGAGAGAGTGAGCCGATTCTAGAGAGAGGAAGAGAGCATCCTTGAAGATTTTGCTAGAGAATTCAAGAATTGAGAGAATTAGCTCAAGAACTAGCTAAAGTTTGGAAGGTTGAAGCCTCTAGGTGAGTGATTGAACTCACATTCATGAGTTTAAATTCATAGCTAAGTGAATTCAAAGAGGATATGAAGTTAAAAACAAGATTTGAGATGGAAATGATGAAATTGAGATCAATATGTATATGCATGTAACAAATTGCTATGAATCTTCATGTTTGTGTATAAGACATGTTAAATAAGTTGAATTGGTAGTCATTTGAGACATGCATCCATGAATAATGAGGTTATGAGGCTTAATTACATGTTTTGAAGATGATGAATTCATGTAAGATCATACATGCATGAGTCTCAAAGTTATGAACATGAAATTGAATGATTTGAGCATGTACGAAGAATTTTATGGCGAATTGAACTTCAATTCTTGTAGAATTAACTTTTATTTTCATGTTAGAAGTTATTTGCCCAAGATATGGAACTTAACATGCAAGAAAAACAAGTTTGAATCAAGTTTTGAACTTCAAACATAATTCTGGAAATTCCAGAATTCGACATGTCCGCTCGAGCGAGGAAAATGTTGCTCAAGTGTAAAAATCAAGCTCCCAGAAGTTTTGCAAACATTGATGTCCGCTCAAGCGAGAAGAATTGAGCTCAAGCGCCTACTCACATGTTTTGACTCTTGGCTCGAGCAACCAAAGTCACGCTCGAGTGCAAAAATGAGGCAACCAGTACTTTTACAGACCAAAGGGGTCCGCTCGAGCGAAAAAAACTGCGCTCAAGCAGAGGGCCCTGTTTCAAAAACTTTTGAAAAGCTATTTATGTACCAAATTCTATTCTCTTTCATTTCTGAGCATTCTTAGGCACACATTGAGCATCCTAATGAATTAAAGGACACAAAAGAGGCCTAAGAATATTAAGTAAACTAAAGAACGGATTGAATTATATTATGACCCAATGTGTTATGAATTGTGTAGGGTCAAATGCAAGGACGAATCAAGCACCAGAACACTGTGAGTAATATCTTAGTAAAGATAACTTGAGTAGATATATATTATTTGCTAAACGATACCTGTGTGGTAAGTTCCTAAACTTCTGATTGATATTGTGAATGAAATATGTGAAGCAAATGATATATGATTATGAAATGGGCCGAAGGCCGTTCGGTTTACTTCAAGAGGATATAACGTGGGCCGAAGGCCGTTTTGTTTATCTGTGAAATGGGCCAAAGGCCATTTTGGATAAAGAAATGATTGGACCTAAGGTTGTTTTGAATGCGAAACTGAATGTGCACATGATCATGGATTATGAGTGCGCACAGATGTGAACATGGATTGGTTGGACCCAAGGTCGTTTTATATACGAAATGGATCCAAGGTTGTTTAATGTATGGTGGACCTAAGGTCGTTTCGCATATATTGGACCGAAAGCCGTTATGCCCAAGGATTGAACCTAAGGTCATTTTGTATGTAATGGACCAAAGCTCGTTCAGCAAATACGAGTTGGACCCGAGGTCGTTTGGTACACGAATACGGATATGATATATGATATGTTGGACTTAAGGTCATTTTGCGTTGATATCGATCCACAAGTTTGGTCTATAACTTATGATTAAACGAATTTCATTCATAAACTCCTTTACTTTGGTATTATTCACTGGGCGTTAGCTCACTTTTTATTTATATGTGTAGGTGAGCAACGAGGCATCCAAACCCAGCCACAGTGAGTTAAGAGGAGCAGAGTTTTGAGGAGTCAACCAAGGTCGCCTCACGCAAGAGGCCATGTTTTTGTTTTACTTTCCCTTTTGTCCTTTTGCGGTCATGTGTGGCCGAGTTGTGTATAACCTTGGTTTTAGTTAACACTGACTCTTGAACGATCCTGGACTTATGTAGTACATAATATGGATGTGTGCATAGTGTGAGTTATTACACTTTTATGAGAAAGTTTTTGGTTATGCCATGTTTGCACAACTCATTGGACAATCTTTGTAAGTTCTTGTTTCTGCTATTTGGCCCCTGTAATTAAAAATGATTTGATTTCTGACTGAGGCCGTAGGTAATCTCATGATTAATGGCCGGTTATGACCCTAATCCATGGGGGCGGGTCCGGACCATGACACAATCACAATAAGGATACTTTTGTCCTTTCTTGAGGGTAAGCTTATTTTTTCAGCAGAAAACAGAGTTGTTTCAGAAATTTAACTAACCATGTTGTTTTGTGAACCAAAAATCAATGTCTAAATAAATTAAGAGGAGACAAAACTAACTTGAATTCCCTCATTGACTGTATCAAGCTGCCTAATAGGTTCAAGAGTGGGCCGATGCCATCTTTTGGGATCCCAAAGTATAGTGCTATTGAAGGCAAATCCTGACATTTCAGCATGGAATCTCCAGAATCTTCTAGACACTTCATTTGTGTGCCACCCAATAACTCGAGTGCCATTACAAATCGGACCCTCCAATATAGCTCTGCTATTGCTCTCCACTAGCTTGGTCACTGTCCATGTTCCAAAATGCCTGCAAGTTGAAAAGTGTCAGTCAAAAAAATGTTCACATGGATGAAGAACAGCTTCCAGCATTGTGTGTGTGTGTGTGTGTGTGTGTGTGTTTCTTTTCTTTTCTTTTTTTGCACTTGTTCAAAACTTAGGCCCCTTTTGTGGTTGTTCCTGCTTATTGTAAGCTTGGATGCATCTCGAAAAATGCTTTTCAGGATAGGTAATTTTCAGCATGTTTTAAGTTGTTCTCAAATCAAATTTACCATACAACTCTTTAAGAGCTTCCGTTTTTAATAAACTATAAGCACCCCTATTAAAGCAAAAAGGGGGGGCAAACTATTAAGAGCAGATAATGCACAAAGCAAAACTGTTCAAGGACCAAAATGCCCCATCAGCTAAGGCAATTCAATAAAGAAGACACCACATTACTGCAAAGAGAAGATCATGCGGTAACTAAATCAGTCATTAGCAAGGGAATACAATAGCTCTCGTATGGTCAGGGCCACCTCATACTGTCAAATATGCCTGTTCAAGTATCAAACTACTCTAAACCCATTTGCTTTCTGGTTTCTAAAAATTTTCAACCATCTCTAAAGCAAAGGAAGACATAATTGATGTCAACTAATCTGAAGACATATTTTAGATTTAAGATTAAACCAACTCAAAGTTTGCAAAAAAACTTTCCTCTACCTCATGAAAATGAGTGTAAACAGCCAACAGAATTCATAAGCCTATGAAACAGAGCTGCAAGTCAATGGGATGATACATAGGAAGTTGATGTAAAATTAAGGACCATAATCTCAAGTTAAAAATAAAGTTTGCTAGTGACTACATCACACCTTAATGTTGGGTGGCTTAAGACCTTCATTCAAATTTAAAAAACAGCTCTGAGTACAGAAAGTTAATAAAGACCAGGAAAAAAAACTACGCAAGATATAAAGCAATGAATTGATAAAAGGGAAGTACCTGATTTGCCTCATCCATCCAATGAGATCAACAGAGTAGATGTTATCATCATCTGCAAAGTAAACGATTCCATCAAGACGGTGCATTTCAATGTGAGTTAGAGCATCTCCAACGGTTCATTACTTTTTTCACCAAATCTGAGTAAAAAATAGCTGATTTTCTCAATTTGATATGGCTTGCTCTAACGGTGCATCAAAAGGGAAGGGTCATCCAGTGGGTCGACCGGCGGATCGACCGGTAAGGCAAGAATTTTTTTTTTTCAACCTGTTTGAACCCTACCTATTTGAAAGGGAACCGGTCAACCGGTAGGTCAAAAGGCCGGACATCTGGTTGGTTGACCGGTTGGCCCACCCCAACGTTATAGCACAGTGAAATACTGAAATCGCGAGCTTGTTCTCAGTTTGATGAGAGTTTTGTTCTGTTCTCATTTTAATATCAATTTAGTGAAACCATTGAAGACACAAACAGTGACTTTTTCATCAAATTTCAAATCTGATGCTGGGTTTGATGCACCGTTGGAGATGGCCTTAGCGCCACATTTCTTTGGTGCACACTCCTATCTTTTATATATTAGTTAAGTTCTTATTGCACACAAGATGCCTGTACATAACACCGTTTCTCCTTAATATGTTAGCTGTTTCTGCAAACTAAGAACCCATATCCACAACAAAGGAGGTGGGATTAATTTTAATGTGCGCGCCAAACAGTTTAGATAATAGGCTTGAAAAGGCTGAGCATATGTTGGGGTCACAATGATTAAAAGTTCATGGAGGGCCATATTCCAATCCTTATTGAGTGATTGGGTGACATGGGTATCATCAGAAGTCCCATTTTGTAGTTCCAGTTTCATCAAGTGTGGCCATAACGTAGCATTATCATTCACTAGTGAACTGTCTACTAATGGCGTAGCATTTCTTGGCATAACATCCAACCACTGAACGTTTTCAAGGGATGGAACCAACTCAAAGGAGAACCCCTGGTGTCTGGACATAAGATTCACAGATAAATTCATCGCAAATGGGGTAAGCCCAAAGAAAACCCCAACCATGAAACATATGAAAAAATCGACAAGAGACCTCCTCCAAACTTGCACCTTCGGTTTTGGCCTCTCCCAAGAAGATCTTTTTGAGAAAAGACCAAGTATAAAAGTTTGAGTCCTATAAAAGGCATAGTCGAATGAACTAAAAGAAGATAAAAAGCAAACCGTTGGCTGGTAGTTCTGAGTATAGGACTTTGACAAAGGAGAAGCAACTGAACCAGCTTCCCCATTTCATAAAGTTCCAGGTCAAGGCAATGGCAACAGAGTCCTAATATAAGCCATTAAAACAACCCTACTAGAGAGAGCAATCTGATCTTCTCTAAACTCCAATTTCTTGCAAGGAATATCCAATAGCAAATCTAAACCCTAAGCGAATATGTTTTCTACTCGAGCATTCTATCAAACAGCTTCACTACGACCAAATATGTGCACATCTCATTGAAACCATATTGAATAAATCTTTTAGGTAAGTGTATCAGATAAATTACCCAGTTCAGTAGAGTATATTATCAGCCTCAACTTACAAAAGAATCTTCAACAGTGAGAAATCGGGATGAATCGAATCAATAAAAGCAGTATAACAATGTAACACTCAATAATTTGTGCATATCAAGCATGACAATGCTACAAGATTACCATTTAACTTCACAATAAAACATAATCTCCTTGAACTTCAGTCAACCCAATATTCAAGCCCACCAGTTCTAACTTTCTTCTCACATAAACATCATCAAATAGAACCACTAGAAATTTATCATAAGTCACAATGTAAGTTTCTCTAACAATCTTAACAATGTCATAACATGTAATTGAGTTGTCGATCTGAACTAGTAAGCACTGCTATACACGCATCAACTAAAACACTCAAATGAAATCAATCAAAACCCCAATATTCAAATAAACAAATGCCAAAGAATCCAGCTCAAACCGCCGAAGAAAACGATATTTTGAGCTCAAGTAATTAAAAAAATAATAATAAATAAATAAATAACTCGTAAGAAGAAATGGGCTAATGGGTTACCAAATTTTCGTCGAATGAGAAATGGGTCTTCGATCTCTTGAACCAATTGATTCAGAGACGAGAGACAGAGAGAGAACGAGCGAACATAAGGCCGCGTTTGGGTAAAAGGTGTCCCTTGTTGTTTGAGTCAAAAGAAGAGTAAGGGTTTGTTTGGGGTGTTCTAAATAAGTGCACTTTTTGTCATTTTGGACTAAAAAATTGAGGAAGAAAATATGGATGTTTGGGTTAATTTTTTTATTTTTTATAGAAAAATGTGTAATAAAAAATTGTAAAAATTGATTTGTAGGGAAAAATTAAAATTGGGAGTTATGTAGCCGTAATTGTTGACTTTTGATAAATAGTGTTAACTTTTTAACTTTTTGAGTAATTTTTTGATTTTTTTACAATATGTCAAACTTGACCTAAAAGTTTCTGTGTTCCACAGGCAATTGGCAACCACTGATTCATTTTTTAGAGAGACAGAAAGAGAGAGGCGTTGATTAGTGGAGGGAATAGATTTACGATTTTGTTATTAAAGAATATAAGAATTATAATAATGATTTATGATTGATAAGAAATATGTTAATTTTTTTATCACATGTTAGGAGCATTTTGACAAAAACAGTAAAAAGTTACTTTTTTAATTTTTTAGTTTTTTAGTTTAGAAAATCAGTTTTTTTCATCTAAAATAACTCAATTTTTTTATTAAAAAATTAAAAAATTAATTTGTAACTAATTTTTCAAAACAATCTTTAATTGAAGTGCGCAAAAGTTGATCTGAACATTCGTATATAGAAAACATATAAATATATATGTTAATTGATGAGGGCGGTCTGTGTGGTCAACCTTTGTCCTTTGTGATGATTATTTACCTTCATTATCGAACCATGGTGATTGAACAATAATAACAATGAACAACTGTTACTTGAAATTGACAAAGTAAGGACTTGTTTGACCGAGCAAGAGCATTGGTATCAGTCTTTTTATAATTACTATGAAATTATTGTAAAAGTTATAAGTATTATTTTTATCAGACTCCCTATTCTCTTTATTTAAAATAAATTTGTAACAATACCTCAATTGGTTTGTTGAGACGCTATTCATATAGTAATTTATTTTTATTATATTTTTTGAAGTAAAATTAGGTTAAAAAGTTATGATCAGTTGTCTACCCAGATGTTCTTGTGAGCGCCCTATAACAAAGAAAAAAAATACTTAAAATTGACTTGACCGGTCGTCTGGCCGGTCAACCTCCTTGTGTGATTATATTACTACTATTTGTTTGTTGTTTGCTGCTCTTCTGAGACTAATCCATCATATATTTAAATTGAAAAAGATAAAAGAATAAAAAATAATATTTTAATGAAATAGAAATTTAAAATAAAGAATTTAATGGAGTGTGTACATAAAAAAAAAAGACTAGCTAAAATACAAAAATAAATTTTTGATTATAATTTGATTCAAAAATTGTTGAAGTTGATACGTATGCTCTAAGGGCTGATTTGACAAAGTTTTATATTTACAGTTTTTTTATTTATATTTATATAGTAATTTTTAAAAATAGTGAATTATACTAATAGTCCTTAGAGTTTGAGGCTTGTGTCACTTTGGTCCATGACTTTTCAATTGTGACACATTTGACCCTAAATTTTAAATCTTATTCCAAATAAGGATAATTTGAAGATATCATTAGATTTTTCAAGGGTAAAATCATCAATTTGATAAAATATAAACTAATTTGACAAAAATAAATGTCAAACAAATATTTTTGATTTAAAAATTATTTCTACCCACTAAAAATAAAATTATGTAAAATTGATAAATCTTTTTGACATTTTTTTTTTTACCAAATTAATTTTTATTATGTATTTAGATGATGATCATGTAAAATTAATTTTTAAAAATTAATCATGTAATTTTTATTAATTTTTATCAATTTTACAAAATTTTATCATTGGTGGATAAAAATAATTTTTAAAAAATTAAAAATATTTTCTTGACGTTTATTTTTGTCAAATTAGTTTATATTTGATTAAATTGACGATTTTGTCCTTGAAATTAAACAATGGGATCTTCAATTGTCCTTATTTGGAACAAGATTCAAAATTTAAGGTCAAATGTGTCCCAATTGATAAGTCAGGGACCAAAGTGACACGAGTTCCAAACTATAAGGACTGTTAGTGTAATTTTTCCTTTTTAAAAATTATAAATAAAATTTTATTTTGTTTTTACTTTCATTTTCAAAAAGTTCTAAATACAAATAGATTGATTTTGCCTTTTTGTTTTATTTTTTATTTTTTTCCTACTCTTTTTAACGAGTATTGATTTATTAAATTATAAAATGAACTGTTTAAATTATCAAAATGAATCCAAATTAGTCCAATAATAAGTCAATTGACTGGGATGTTGAGATCTTCAATTCAACAAGTCTTTACTCATTTTTTACTATCACTCATTAATTGACACTATTGGCTACTATCACCAATGAGATCCTCCGCCAAACTACCCCCACCCACAGTAACAACCTTTAGTCACTACGTTTTCTTGAAAACTATTTTTAATTACCATCTTAGGCAGCCGATTGGCCACCATCTTTGACCATTAATAATTATTTTTGGTCATCACTTCTGATAGCCAACAACGACCTCCAACCATTGCCAATTGCCTCTCATCAATGGCAACCACTTTCAACCAATATCTTTCGCGACAAACAATCTTCTTTGGCTACCATCTCCAGCCATCAATAATCATCTCCCGTAACCTTCCATGTTTACTTGTTTTTAAAATAAAATTTTAAAATATTTATGTACCAAACATATTTTTGTAAATTAAAAGCAATAAGTTGCAACCATTGCTAAATGAACATAAATATTTCTGCTTGTAAGTTTTGTCAAATTATTTGTTTAATGGCTAGTAAAAGTTTGAAAATTTATAAGTGTCAAATAACAAAATTATGAATAATTCAATCACAAAATCAAACATAATAAATTTTGAAAATTGTGTCTTATGTTATTTTGTGATCGATATTGCTTGATCTGTGATCAAATTCAGCATACTTGGAAAAAAAAAAAAATGATAAGATCTTTAAATTCAGGCTCACTTTCTTATGAATATTTAAGATGCAAAGATCACTTCTCAGTGGTTTGTCACAAACATGAGAAAGCAATGCTTGTCTACCCATAATCAAGCGTCCCTACCCCAGCTCAAAAGCAAGTGCCCCTATGGCACTCAGTTTTGTATGATTCTTATATTTAGGATAAATTATAGTTTATTTTCTTTTTGATTGGTATTTTTTACTTTGACTATTAAAATTACCTTTTTATTATTTTATTTTTTAATCAAAGAAAAAGGATACTTTGAGGGATCATCACTACATCCGTGGGTCCAGGCCCGAGATAACCAGTTGCCGGCCTAATTTAATCTAATCCATAAGAAGAGACCCACCATTGAGGCACCAATAGAACTCAACCACACGTCACAGACGAGCCCAAAGTTCGATCAAAGTATAGAATGAGATTTCTGCAGAGAATCACTGAAATTACCCAGCATTATTTTTATTTTTTATTTTTTATTTTGTACTCTTAAAGGAACTTCTGATTAAAATTAGAGAAAAACAAATATTACGTTAACTATCAAATAACATGTGTATTATAAAATTTCAGTACACAATAAGAGCAATGCATAATACAAACTAATAAAATTTGTTTACAAAATTTATTTTAGTTATTTTAATTATTTTTTTAGATTTTTATAAAAAAATGTATAGAAAAGTAGAAAAAAGAATTCACTTCTTCATAATGACTTTTTGACATTTTTAGCTTATTTACCAAACTTTCCCTTATACAAAAGTCTAATTATATTAAAACCGTAAAGGGAAATTCTAATATACATCTTTTTAAAAAGAGTGTATCATATACATTCTTAGTTATATCATTTTTTTTTAAGTTATGATCAATTTTCTTTTTTTGTTATAACTTATGAGTTCTTTAGTTAAGACTCATGTTGTATTTAGTTATGATAATTTTTTCTTTTCTTTTTTTCAGTTATAACTAAAAAAATTAAAATTATGTCATTTTTATTTTTAATTATAAAGTGCATAGTGTTTCCCAATTGTAAAACTTAGGCCTCGTTTGGGAATATCATTTTTTAGCCTAAAAGTCCAAAAGTCATTAAAAATGTCAAAAAGCCAACAAATTATACAAAAAAGTCAAAGATTTCATTTTCTTTATACTTTTGCACATCTTTTCGTAAAAAATTAAAAAATCATTCAAAACATACTAATTTTTTTATCTCATATTTTAATCAAAAAACTAAAAAATTACTAAAATAACATGTTCTCAAACAAGGCCCTATTATATTTGGGAAAGACTATGGACCATATGCACCTTATATATGCAGAAGAAAATGACATAATTTCATATTTTATGAGTTGTAACTAAAAAAAAATAAAAAATCATAACCAAATACAAAAAAGCTATATCCAAAATCTCAAAATAATGTCATAACTAAAAAATAAAATTGATTATAATTAAAGAAAAAAATGACATAATTATTTATTATATTTACTCTAAGGCCGGTTAAAAACTAACTTTTTAATTTTTTTTGAAAAAACATATAAAAAGTAGAGAGTTTATGTGATTAAAAAAATAAAAAATAAAAACTAACTTTTAATCGTGTTGCAAAAATAGGCCTAAATTTATAGGAGATTACTGTAATTTCTCGATTTTATATATATATATTAGGACTACTATTAGTACCTACCTTAATTCTTTGGATCTTCAAATTCTTTGAACCCCCACCCTAAACTCTAAATTTCAATAAAATTTATGTTAACACCCCACTTAATACCCAATTTATCCCTATTCATAATATCATCACACCCAAGTGCATACCCACCTAATTTTGCACATCCTCTCCATCATGGTTGAAGACGGTCCATCTCCTTCTCTCTATTGTTGAAGAACGATGCCAATGATCCATCTCCTATTGAAGAACGACAATGACAACGGTCCCTCTCTTTGATTTATTGTGTCCATCAAAATCATTGCATCATTTTTGTAAAACTGAACCAAAATCACACCACATGTCAACCACCCGGTCATCCACCCAGTTGTCTAGCCGGTCGACCGCCTAAGGGTTAGTTCAGCACTATTTTGCCAAACATAAATAATTTTGTCAACGTTGTGTTGCCGAATTGAAATTATTTGTTCGGTACTGTGCTGCCGAACATAAACAATTTTTTCAGCACTGTGTTACTGAACATAAATCACTCTGTTTGGTTTTGATTTCCAGAATTTACTTTTTAGAAAATTCTACTACTTTTTGTTTTTTGAATTTTTTTTAATGTTTTAAGTAATTTTTTTTAATTTTTAGACAGATCTAACGTAAATATACTTAAAAAGTATAATATTTGTGAAAAAATCTTTAAAAAATTCACTAAATATCAAAAATATAAAAAATATATATAAAAAATTAATACATTTTTTTGTATTTTTGTGTATTTGTTAATTTTTTAAATTTTTTTTTTTACAAATATTTTACTTTTTAGATGCATCTAACTAAGGTGCATATGAAAAAAGTAAAAAAAAAATTGCTTAAAATTTTAAAAATATTCACTAAAAATAAATTTAAAAAAACAAAAACAAAAAAACTCAGTTTTCAGAAAATTGAATTCAAAAAATTGAAACCAGACACACTGAATAATTTTTTCAGCATTGTGTAACTTAACCCTCAATTCACTCTTTTCCATTCCAATTCAATATAACAAATAAAATAACAGACGTATATTCCAATTTAGCCACTGATTTCTGGTTTAGGATTTAGGATTGTGATAAAAAGGAATTATGTTTAAGGTTTAGGATAGTGATGAAGAGGAATACGTTAAGTTTATGATGGTGATGAAGAAGAATGTTGCCCACAAAATCTTTCCCAACAAGCAGAGCAAGGTTGGTACATGGGCACCCACGCTCTCTGAACCGAGTAAATGACCAACTAATCTTCATGACCCAAAGGGACCCATCCCACCTTCTTGGTTAGTACGACCCCGACATTCTAAACATTTGGATGTCTCTAAGCCCTTACTACCCCCCTCCAAGCCTGCCTTCATCCAGATAGTGCATTTCCTATCAACACCTTACACTCATGCAAAGGATGTTCCCCGCCAAACGATTCAGTATAACCAAGTGTCAATTCCATCTCACAACCTCTTACCGAATCTGCAACATGTCCTACAAAACATTCTTGTGGAAACTTTTCTACCACCCCATCTGCCACCTCAGAGGGACTCTCACTGCCTGGTAGCGAGTCAAAGGGAATTCTTAATGGATGGAGCATCCTATAATGTGGAACACATAGTGGCAGAACCAAATCTCTACAAACTTCGCGTTATCGTGAAGTCCTGTCTGAGGCTCGCAAGCTCCTACCTCAAACACTTGATTACTCTTATCCCAGCTCTTTAGATGAACTCATAGTTGTACTTGAACCCCGAATGGGTGACATCGGCAGATAAAGCACTACTAAAGGGCGATTTCTCTTGCCCCTCACCCCCACTCTTCAAACCACCAATAAAGATACTACTTTGAACTATAGGGGTGCGGTGAGCCCTCACTTTTGCCGCCATCTACTTGATCTACTCACTATGTATAAGCCCCAAATGCTAGTCATCACTGAAACTCGAGTAAAGGGAAAGAAAGGCAAATCTCTTATTGAGAACCTAGGCTTCACCAACAATTTTGTTGTCGAACCACCTGGGTATGCGGGAGGTATTTGGTTGCTGTCGAATGAGCTTGAGATCAGCTGTGAAATACTGTCTATCTCTACCCAATAAATCTATGCTTGTGTCCAGGTATCTTCTAACTCAACTCCTTAGATCTTTTCTTTTATTTGTGCTAGTCCCTTGTATAGCAACAAGAAAATTCTGTGGTCAAAGATCAAAAGTTTTGCGAATTCTCATCAATCCCTTTGGCTTATGATGGGGGACTTCAATGAAATCGTAACAAGTTCAGACAAGGCAGACGGTAGACCCATTAACACTCATAGAGCCCTTCGCTTTCATGATTGCATCAACCATTGTGGCTTCACCAACTTGGGTTTTTATGGACCAAGATTTATATGGTCAAACCTTAGAGCCATGGGTAGTCGTATACGGGAACGTCTTGATAGATGTTGGAGCAATAACAGTTGGAACACCCTGTTCTCCAATATCCATGTTTTACACCTCCCTTGGCTCTACTCCGACCACTATCCTGTCCTTTTTGACACCTAACCGTATCCCACCTCAAACACATCCCGCCATTTTTGTTTCGAAACCATTTGGCTATTGGATCATTCTTTCTTCAGTGTCGTAAATAGCTACTGGTAACCTCGTGAGACCTCCTTCCCGTATTGTGTCGACCTTTTTACAGACAAAATTAAAATCTGGAGCAAAGAGGTGTTTGGAAACCTATTTTTTTGAAAAAAAAAAAAGATTGTTGACCGCCTTCTTGGGACCCAACGGGCTCTAGAGTCCCACTCATCCTCTTTCCTCTTTAACTTGGAACTCACTCTCACCCAATAATACCATAGCCTTCTCAAATTAGAAGAAGATTTTTGGGCCCTCAAGTCCCGTGTCAATTACACTCTTGATGGCGACTACAACACTAGATTTTTCCATCTCACCACTTTATTCCGTCGCAGACACAACAAAATTCTCGCAATCAAGGACCCGAATGATCTTTGGACCTTTGAATTAGCCCCTATCAAGAAAATATTTGTTGACCATTTCACAAACCTGTTTCATACAATTCTCTACACTGCACCCTTGTCTCAATCTCTCGACTTAATCCTCTCTATCATTCAGTCAGACCATCACTCTCACCTCTCGACTGTTCCTTCCACACTAGAAGTCAAACACGCTCTTTGGACTTTGAAACCTCTCAAGGCCCTAAGCCCCGATGGACTTCACCCTATCTTGTTTCAAAAATGCTGGGAGACTATCAAAGATTCGGTCTATAAATCTATTGTTGATTTTTTCTCTACCGGCAAGCTCAATCCTTCCTTCAACAAAGCCCTTATATGTTTAATTCCTAAAACGGAAAAACCTGAGATGGTGACCCATTTTCATCCCATTGGTCTGTGTAACACCATATACAAAATCATTTCAAAAATTCTAGTGAATAGATTGAGACCTTTTCTGAATGATCTCATTAGCCCATTTCAATCCAGTTTCCTTTTGGGCCGCAAGAGCATGGACAATGTCATTATCCTCCAAGAAGTAGTAAATAACTTCAAACACAAAAAATGTCATAAGGGCAATCTTCTTATCAAGCTGGATCTTGACGAAACTTACGACAGCCTTGAGTGGAGTTTCATTAGACAAATGCTCCTACAATTTAACTTTCCCACTCATTGGATCAACCTTATCCTTTCTTGTATTTCGTCCACAGAATTTGCCATCATTTTCAACGATGAACTCACCGAAACTTTCACTCTGTCTAGGGGCATCCGTCAAGGGGACCCCTTTCTCCATATCTCTTTATTCTTTGCTTGGAATATCTAGCTTCTTCCATTTCTCAAGCTTGCATTGATAAATCTTGGAAACCCATCAAAATTGCCAGAAATTGCTCGTGCCTCTCTCATCTCTTTTTTGCAAATGACTTCATTCTGTTTGGAGAAGCTACTGAAAATAACTACATTATGATGAAAACCATTTTGGACAATTTCTGTGCCATTTCGGGTCAAAAAATCAATACCTCTAAATCCCAAATTTTCTTCTCCAATAATGTGGAACAATCCCACCGCAATCACTTGGCTAATATTCTCCAATTTCCTATCTCTCAAACCATTGTAAATATTTGAGTTATCCCATCATCCAAGAGAGACCTAACTAGGACACCTTCAGATTCATCATTGAAAAAATTCAAAGAAAGCTCTCTGGCTAGAAAGCCAAGACCCTCTCCCTCGCGGGTAGAAGCACCCTCATAAAAGTCGTCACCTCAATCATCCCAGCTCATGTAATACAATGCCACTTTTTTCCCAAATCGGTCACCAACCATAATGACAAACTCAACAGGGACTTCTTTTGGGGCTCTTTCCCAAATCACCGAAAATTCCATGCTGCCAAATGGAGTGAGGTCACCAAGCCTAAAAACCTATGAGGTCTAGGTATCCGTCATTCTTACCTTTCTAACCAAATTGCCATAGGCAAACTCAATTGGAGACTTCATTCAGACAATGAAGCCCTTTGGACCAAAATTATAAGGGCCAAATACTCCGTGGATACAAAAATCTCGAGTAGACATTCCTACACTTAGCGCAGCATTAGGAAAGACAAAGTTATTCAATGAGGGCTCTTGTAAGCTAGTCAAAACTGATAGCCACACTTCTTTTTGGTTTGATAATTAGCTAGGAGTAGAGAGCATTCATAGTCACTATCACGACCCAAACTCGTCCCTAAAAGTTTAGGTCATGACCGGCCTGTACTTGGCCTTAAAACAAAAGTCCAACAAAATATTCATACAATAACGGGGCCTAAAACGAAAGCTAATAATAACAGAACGTCCATTGAGCAGTGCGCAAATACCAAGATTCAAAACATACGACATCTATATAGATATATACGACATACACACTCCAAGTTATGTGCAAAAGTTGATAATTCAAAAGTTATACAACTTAACAATGCATCTCAACAAAACTAATGACCCAACAATGTGAGATATAAAAGAAACTCCATAAAAAGGTAAAAGACATCCGCTTTGGGAGGCTTGACAAAACAGGGTCAACAAAGGCTCTTGGAGCTGACCGAGGGTTGGCTTCCGAGCTGGTCACCTACAAACATATACAAAAACATAGAGTGAGCAAGGCTTAGTGAATAATAATAATGTAAGGAGGTTTGTGTGAATAGGCATATGTTTTGGAGAATATATATCTATCCATAAGTAGATTTCAAACGGCCTTAGGCCCACGTAAGACGAAACGGCCGTGGGCCCAAAGTAAAACGGAACGGCCTTAGGCCCAACGTAGTACACAACGGCCTTAAGCCCAACATAGCAATACAACGGCCTTAGGCCCAACATATCAACACAACAGCCTTAGACCTAATATATCAACAACTGTTCGGAACATTATAAGGTAGATGGAATATCGATATGTCTCCATCTCCCTCAACCTTGGGCCATGAGTCATAAACAATCCATATCATTATAGGGTAGATGGAACATCGGCATGTCTCCATCTCCCTCAACCTTAAAGCCACGAATCATAAGTAGTCCATATCATAACGGCCTTGGGCCCATTATTCATAATCGAAGTTATGACAACCACCTCCTTAATTAAGCAAATTAATTATATTGATTATATGTTTATTGTTAATTGAGTGCTTATGTGTTATTGACTTGCTTGATTGCTTGATTGAACAGATAGGTTAGAATAGGAATTAAACCTGTCTGATTAGCTAATTTTAACAAGTTAGAATTAAATAATAGGATAGGAATTAGAGTCTAATTCACACTAATATAATTAAATTTAGTGTAACTAAGATTTTATTGTGGTGAGGATTAATTTAATTTGCGTAGCTTTGATTTTTATTTAACTTGATTAGAATGATTTAATAGTTTAAAGTTGAATTAATTAATGACAATAACAATATAGAATACTACTCAGTTTTTGACATAGTAATAGAGAGAATATTTAGTTGCTTATTATATTGAGTCTTCCATTTAACACACCAAACAAGACCCACGATGAGAGAGAGAGTGAGGAAAGAAATGAGAGTTTGAGCTCAAAGAAGAACTGAAGAAAGAAGAAAGAATGGGCTTAATTCATATTGAATTAAATCATCAAACTAAGATAATTTCCACCTCCTAATTCATAAAGTTGAAATGATACACTGTTAATTCATAGAATCTAGGTTCAAATAGGAAGATCATAAGCTTAATTGAGTTGAATTTATAATTAATTAGAAGATTTGCTCATGTAATTGAGAACTTAGGGCATGCATGTTAAAACAAATTGAAGAATTGATCAATTTAACTCATAATCCTTACATGCATGCAATATTTTTAAGAGAACTTGGGTTCTAAACTTGTTTTTAACCATGATTCATGGAGTTTAAGGAGAGATTAAGCATGAATTAGAGCTTGGGTCCAAGAAAATAGATGTTTCATGAAATTGAGTTTCAAAAATGAAAGAATGAGTTTAATTTGATATTTAGAGCCTTATAAGAATTCAATTAAAAATCTGATTTAGGTTCATAAAATTAGATGTAATCAAATTAAGCCTTAATTGAGCATTAATTAAATTCGATTGAAATTGAGTTAGGCTTAAGATTATGGAAATAAATGTGAAAATTAATTATTTGGGCCTTAATTTGTTTGAAAATGGAGTTGAAATTGCAAAATGTACATATTTATGAGTTTCTGATTCAATAATTTAAACATGACTGAATAATTGTAATTTAATTTGTATGAGCCTAATTTAAGTTTGATTGTGTAATTAGTGAACTTAATAAGGGTTTGCATATGATTCAATTATTTATATTTAATTAGTTTGAGTAATTCATAGCTAAACATATCTTAATTAGAGGTTAATAATCTAATTAATTCCTAATACTAGTCATCCATATTTAAGAGGAATGGAAGGAAGAAAATATAGGAATAATCAAATGAAAAATTAGAATCAAATGAGAAAAGCCGAAAGACAAACAAGTAACCGAATTAAATAGATTGTAAGAATGTAATTGTAATCATGTTGTGCTTGACTTATTTGTTTAGGTCGGATGCCGAACGATTAGCACGTGTTTTTCAAGAGCCCACTGTGAGTAACACTGGTGTAAAGATATTTTTAAACTGTATTTATTTTCTAATTGATAAATTATATTGGTTTCTGAAGTGATACTTTTTATTGACTGAATGATGATCCTATTTTCTGAACTGTATTCGTGGCATCCAATACATATTGCTATTGTTATTGATATTGATATCGCTATTGTTACAGAGATCTCTGTCAGTTCCAATTCTTGAAACTATTGTCTATTGTTTGATGGCCATCAATTTATTGTTCGGTCTTTAAAACCTACTGTATTGTTGCTATTGGATGTACTACGTATGACCTATACGAATATGATTGATTGAATTGTACGATTGAATGATTGATTGACAAAAAGATATTGATTGCAACTATTCTATCGATAATCGACTGTTTCAAATATTATAAGGACATCATTCTTAACCTCTTTACACAGCTGCTATTCACTGGGTTCTAGCTCATTGTTTACTATATATCTGTAGGTGATCGAGCACCGGATCAAAGCTAGTGGCGTCAACCCGAACCCTTGTTTTGTTAAGCCAACTATTATGTCTCATCGTAAGGTTCCGAACCAACATGTGTCTGTAGACACTCCATTTTTTACTGTCCTTAAGACTTGGATGTGCTTGCAGGTATATTCGATTACAAGTTTGATTGCTCGCTGAGTGCTCAACTTTTGCGATGGAATGCCAGGTTTGCCCTTTTCAAACCCCATTTCCATTCTATCTCATTTTTGAACCATGCCTTGGTCCCTCCATATTGATCTTTGTGATGGCTTGCCGGCCATGGAGAAGGGGCTGCCGACCATGGATTTGGCCCTGCCGACCATTGATAAGGCCTGTCGGCCATCAATGAGGCACTGTCGGCCACCACTGATGGCCGGCAGGACACCTTGTTTCAACAGATATTATGTTAGATCTTTTGAGCCAGCTGTTTTTCACTGAGCCATCCTCCATACACGTGTATGGAGCGATGGAGGCCATTTCAAGCTTGTCAAGCAAGCTTTGCATGGCATTGCTCTATATAAGGGGAGGTTCCTCTTCCTTTCCAGAGGTTCAACATTTTTCAGAGCTAAAGAGATCCCTCTCTTACTAGAATTCTCTCTCTCTCTCTCTCTCTCTCTCTCTCTCTCTCTCTATATTTATGCTATATTGCCTCAAAAGTGTTGTTTCTTGATACTTTTGCACACAAACACCTAGTAAAACACCACCATCATTGAGTTGAGGTTCTTGGGAGTGTTGTTTAAGTTCTAAAAGTTAGTTTTAGGCTGAAGAAGCTACTGTTATTATTGTTCTTCAAGAAGGGTGAGTCATATTCCCCCTTCTAAGCTTCGTTTTGATTCCATATTTGGCCATCTTTGCATGCTTTTTTTGACCTAAGTTTCAACTGAAAAAAGTCCTGTATTTAAGTGCTTAAAATGGTTGTTTAAGTCTTTGTTTGAGTTAGGGGTGGTTTACCCCCTTTGGTGGCTTGTTTGGCCTTGCTTTGTGCCATCTTTTAAGGCCTTTGAGACCATCTCTTTTTGGCCTTTTCACCACTGAAACTCAGAGGAATTTCACTGGTAGAAAAGTGATTTTGAGGTCCTAAATAGGTGGGGGTGGTCCCCCCCCCCACTCTTCTATTGTTTGCATGTGTCGATGGCCCTCCAAAAGAGCATGTGTTTCTACTTCGTAGAGGCTTTGTTTAGGCTCTTTTTTTGTGACTTTTCAGACTTGCCATAACTCTGTTTTTGGCTATCTTGGTCACCTCTTGCATGCTTCTTATACTTGTAGTGTAATCTTACTTGTAGCCTTACAAAGTAGCATGTCTTTGTGCCTTGAATTGGCTCATTCTCAGCATATTTTTAGCCATTATTTGCCATGTTATAACTCTTTTTTGAGTTAGTTTGATTGCCTCTTGCATGCTTCACACTGTTGCAGTGCAATCCTCCTTATAGCCTTAACATGCATCATGCTTTGTGCCTCTAATTATAGCTTGTTTTAGCTCTGCTCCAGTAGGTTTTTAGCCTTAGTTTGACCTACTTGAACTTTGTTTTGAGTGGTCTTGATCATTTGGTACTTGCTTTGTATAGCCATAGTGCAATCTTGCTCACTAGTTTTGAGTTTCAAAGTATCTAGCATGCTTTACTTGAGTTGTGTGCATGCTTTGACCTTATTTCTCACATGATTTTAGTGTGTGTAGTGTAGTCATACTCTCACGTGTTTCACACTTTCAATGCTTTTAGAGAGTTGTGCCTTATGTCTTGATTATGGGCTAATTTATATGCAAGCTTGCCTAAGCTTTTGGGCTACCATCTCAGTGTGTTTTTGGTCTTATTTTGCCATGATACAACTCTATTTTTGGTTGGTTAGAGCATCCTTCATTTGCTTCTTACACTTGTAGTGTAATCATGCTCATTAGCCTAGCTTACTTGGTGTTTTAGCCTTTTATTCTAGCATATGTTGGCTATGTTCAAGCATGTTTTTGGCCTTATTTTGACATGTTTTAGGACTGTTTTGAGTAATCTTGGTCCTTTGAGACTTGCTTGATATGGCTATGGTGCAAGTGCCTTAGCTAATCTTGAGTTTTGAGCCCTCTAGCATGCCTTATTTGAGATATTTGGATGATTTGGCATCATTTAACACTTGATTTCAGAGCATATAGCATTACTATATTCTCATGCATATCACTCTTTGATTGTATTTGAGAGTTGTGTTTAATGCCTAGCTTGCGAGCCAATGCATGAGCATGTTGTTGTAGCTTTTGGTATTTCATTTCCAGCAGGATTTTGCCACTGTTTTGGCATGCATGGGATCTATTTGGTGTTGGTTTAGTCCATCGAGCATTGCTTTGCATGATTCTAGTGTTGTGTCTTTCATTAGCTTTTAATGCTTAAGTATTCTAGCATGTTGTGCATGAGTGTTTGTATGTTAGAGTCTTGTATTTCATGCCAAGAATAGTATATTGTTTGCATAGCATGTTGTTTGCGTTGCATCATGTTCAATCGGATGTTGTGTTGAACACAAGGTGGATTAGTTCATTTCATACTTGAAGTGATGAAGTGAGCCAATCTCCCTTGGTCTCAATTGCCTTTGATTTCTCATGATAAGGAGATGGTCTAAGTGTCTTGTTTGTCATGCATTTGTTGAATTTGTACATGTTGAATCTTTGACCATCATGCATTGAGATGCTTGTTTGATGGTTTTGGATCCAATAGTGCCTCTCCCTTGATATTTTGAGGTGATATGGAGGGGTATAGTACGTACATACCCTTGGGAGACCCTCCATTTCCTCTGTTTTGTGCTCTGTTGCAGCTTGGTGTCACAGCACACCAGTGGCCAGCAGTTCTTCATTGTTGGCCGGCACCCTTTCATCTGTGGCTGACATTGTGCATCCTTGGCCGGCAGGAGGGTCGGCAACAACCATTCATGGCCGGCAGGCCACTAGTGCACTCCCCAGCACTGTTTTGGTGAGATCCAGCAGCAAGTTCTTGAAGACATCCTGCAAACAGAGCCTCAAGAGTGCAACTTGAGAGCTTTTCGGGGCGGCAACCGAGCATGCATCCTCTTCTTCTTTGAACAGAGCTGGAGCAGCTTAGTTTAATGCTTACTTGTTAGTTAGCATCAATTTGTAATTTAATTAGTTAATTTGTTAATTAGTTAAGTATTGTAATAATTAGTATTTGGTTTGCTAGTTATTCGATTTGGTTGTGTAATGATTAGTCTAATTAGATTATTAGATTAGTTAAGTAGCTTAGCCTTCATTCGAACCTTCCATCGAGAGGGCAAATTTTGTAATAAGTGTGCGTGTGTGTGATGCATGTCTTCCAACCCCACGTTTTTCTCCCTTTTACTTATCAGCTTTCGGTGGTTAGATTAGGGCATATTTCGATTAGTATACCTTATTCTTGCATGCAAGCATCATTCATTTTGTCTAGCATACACCGAACTCGGCGCATCATTCAAACTGCATTGTATTTCAATACCAATTTGAATACATGTATCAATTGTTACATTCATATGCTGTAACGCCCCAACTTCCAGGCCGTTAAATAAGTACAATATTACCACACAAATAGGATAGATAACCAAAACATCTTAATATACATATATAACCAGAGTTAGTATCACGGATCATTCGTTTATTTCCCATTGCAGGATTACAAAACATTGAAAACAAAAACAACTAGTCTAAGTCTTCAAATAAACCACTGCTCCAACATTTCATCTTATTTGCCTTCGTAATAACTTTCACCATTATAACTGCTTCACCACCTAGCATGACACGCCATGAGCTTGGAATGCCCAGTAAAAACACACACATCCCCATATCTTCTATCAACCAATCAACCATATATAGGACAAATTGGGTAACATAACATGCAAAATTACAACAAGGTTCTATGAATTAGGAGTTTGCCTAGACATCTAGGATCCCCCAAAGAGATCCTTCTACCCAGACTCCCCCTTTTGCTGCTTTGCAGACCTTACCACCTATGCACATCTCCTGGTTATTTACCAGTTAGTGACATTGATGGACCTCAAAAGGGACAGCCAAACAAGTGGGCTCGCTTACACCCAAATCGTGCCTAGGGCTCGCTTACACCCTGCACATACCATACCAAATCGTGCCTAGGGCTCGCTTACACCCTGCACATACCATACAAAAGGGCTCGCTTACACCCTGAAACCACCGCATAGAGTCTAAATGCATCCGTGTCAACCTAGGGGCTCGTTTAGACCGCTTGCGCAAGACTTAACTCATTTGGTTTTAATTCCATTCACATGTTCAATACATAAATCATTCTGAAGCACAAGGGTGAACGTCACCCACTACCAACCCCTTTCAATTTCCCATTTATTATATCTTTTGCCAAGCAAGCTAGTCACATTCGGTAATTCGGTAATATAAAAGAGCATGAGACAAACATAAGAAATGAAATATAGCCCATGATAATCATACATAGGTATGGTAAGGCAAGAAAATAACATTAGGCATGCTTTAAAATACTTAGAGACAAACAACACAACAAAACACCATTTCCAGCACTGTTCGGTTCTGCAGGGCTAACAAGAATGCTTTGGTAAAAATACTTCTAGGTCAAATTAGGGGCTGAAATTGCACAGAACCAGTATTAAACCTGTCTAGTTTTAGTTCCAATTTTCAGAAGTTGCACAGCCCCTCCAAAAATTCATCTACAAACTATATTCGAAAACCTGTCCAGATTTGTCACCCTTTGGGAAAACTAGCTTTTCTCTCAATCTACCCGACGGTTTTCACTCAAATAAAATCTGTTGAAAAGAGGACTCAGAGTTATAAATTTTGACAGAAGAACCCACATGAGATGATTTTTATAGAATTTTATAAAATTGCTAAAAGTGGACTGTTTTTTAGAGACTCAGGACCAGATTTTTCAATAAATTATCCAAGCCCTAAAAACACACAATTAGGAGCTAATAAAATTATCACAAGCTCTAAACACACCAAATATCTTACTATAAATTCAGATTTGAGAATTAAATAGATTTGATATTTATTTTAAATTAGGGAAGTTGCAGTAGTGCCTAATTTCACAAATTTGCAAGACAATGGCAATTGATCATACCCACACTTCAACATACACCAAAAACCCTATTTACCATTAATTTGCAACACAAGAGGCATATTAGACAATAGAAGAAGATGGTGAAAGAATTGGAGAAGACAAAGGAGGGGTATGTTCTTACCTTTTTGAGAGTCACCCTTTTTTTTTTTTTTTTTTCTTTCTTCTTCTTCTCTGCTTCCTTTGATCACACTTTCACCCTCTCACCCTCTCCCTAGGCTGTTGAAAATGTGGGGTGAAAATTGAGACAACATTCTCAATTTATAAGCCATGAAATAGGGCTAGCTTAATGACTAAGAAAAAGCATAAAAATCTAGATATTTTTCCATTGCTCAAATAAGTATTAAAATAAATAATAAAACTATTTATTTAAAGATATGTGTAGATATTTATTTAAAGATATTTATTTAAAGATATTTATTTGCTCAATTAAATAATAAAGGTTCAAAGAAAATAATAAAAATTCAAAGAACTAATAAATATTCAATTAGGCTAAAAATAAAAAATTGATGAATTAATTTAGAAACTAGGATGTACATAAATAAAAGCCAAGTGTTAGGGTATTTCCAAATATAAAAATGGCATTCTATGATTTAATTATAATACAAAATAAAATACAGAAAAATTATTCTTTCTTGGACCATTTTGTAAAATTTTATAAAATTTGGGATTAAAATGTAATTAACCTAAGGCTTAGGGTATCAAGTATAATTACCAAAAATTAGGGTCTCTATATATGCAATCTTAGATAGCCGAGCCTACTTAGTTGCATTTTGCAAGTGTTGCATTAGGTATTTTAAACATAGCTAGGATCATGCATTGATTTCTAACATAGCTTCTATTTTGGCTCGGAGTACACTGTGAGTGTTTATGCTTTAGCATCCTTACATGTGTGTAAGTGACTACCATGATAGCATGCTTGCCATGAGGCTAACTACTTAAGTGTTTAACTGCATGAATGCCTGTGGATAAAGGTTTCATTGCTTGAATTGGAACAATTCATCAAAATGTGCATTTTAAGTCCACTTGAGAGTGGCAAATCATGTTTTCTAAGCCCACTTAAGGGTGGCAAATCCGCGTCTTAGCCTACTTGAGGGTAGCATCTTTCAAACCATTTTCGAAAAACAAACATGAGATGTTTTGTTTCAATTCTTGCGATTGAGTCTATACTTGTATGCTGTGCACATCACATAGTAAGTTAGCCAATAAATCGGAATAAGAACGCATGTGTTTTCAAAAACAACATATCATGTTAGTAGAGGCCGATCTTTGATCGAGCAAGCGGGGGTGCTCATTTCAGGACCTTCCCCTCTCGTACCCAAGTTCCCGAGCCGAGAAAACTTTAGTGATGACGAACACGTGGCCTTTGGCACGAGTCAGGGTTTCCTAAATTTCCCAAAACAAAATATTTAGGTGGCGACTCTGAAATCTAGCAAAGTAGTTCATGTTTGGCGCTTTTTGATTCAAAATTGATTTTTCAAAACCAATTACCGGATTTGGACTCTTTGGTGATTTATCAGTCTTACATTGCACTTTGTGAGATTAGATTCAGAATCGTGACTGGAGTCCGAACTGCAGTAGCTAGAACTACGATCCGCGTCCTCTCCGAAAGGGGGGCGCGCGAAGCGAGTTCGGGCGGTCTACAGTTTCTGGCGACTCTGCTGGGGATTTAGAGAACTTGACTCAAACATCATGATATGTTGTTTTGTTTACACTTATGTGCTTCTTTACATTGCATTTGCATTGGTGCACCTAGGACACCGTGTTTGCCGTCTGCTATTCCTGAACGATTTGCCGAAAGCTTGCTTGGAAAAACGTGCCATAAGGCTGATCGGTTATGGGCTCTACCACGATGGGAACACAAATCTCAGATTTTACCGAGGCACCCTTTTTGACCATTCGACCTAGTTGCATATCGGAAGCCTTAGAGACCATTCCAAACTAGGACAGGTTGCTTAGCCGATTGTAGGTTGTTTGAAAACCGCTGCGTGTGTAGTGAAACCCTAGCTCCTTACAAGATAGGACAGGGAAACCCTACCCCTCTATAGGGGTATTTTGGCTCTCACTTGCTTGCTATGTGCTTTTAGAGTGTGCCTCTACAGGAATGCATGTATCAGTTTGTAAGTCCGGGTATCGGTCTGAGGACATCAGTATTTGGGGGTATCAGATTTGAGGCAGTGATTTGGAGGCAGCGAGCAGTGTTTAAGAATAGTTCTTTCAGCTTGTGATTATCAACTGTATGTTGTGTTTATTTAAGCCGAAATGTTGCCCATTTTTCTACTTGTTGTTTTCTTATTTTTGCTTTATTTATCTTTTTGCAAGGTAGTATAGCATCATTGCTTCCGAAAAGGCAGTTTCCCTCAAAGCACTCTGGGTTAGAGGTAGAAGGCTTCATCGATCCGAGGATCTAGTTGACCGGCAAGCAGTGTTCTTTTCATTACCCCCGGTTACAAGACGGAGAGCAGTTAGACAGAGAGTATCGGTACAACAGTCGTGGGTTTAGCGATCATTGTCCACCCCACCAGTGAGTAGTCGGGCTGAGGTTTCTGTTTCTACCACACAGAGAGATACACCTGTTCAGTTAGATCAGCACTTTATGGCAAGTATGGAGGACATGATGCGTCATCTCCAAGAAACCATGCAAGCCATGCAATGAGGATCTTTTGCACCAGCAGAATATTGCAGCGTCGAGGCGAGAGTAGTGGTTCAAGATAGAACTTGAGGACTCAATGACGGCAACCTGATAAGCAACTTCAATCTAGCATCCACCCCCACCCTCACCTAGAGTTTTAACACTCAGGGATACTGTAAACGTCCAGGAACATACGGACGCTCCAACAAGGCCAGTCCCGCCACCAGTTTTACCATAAACTTTAAAGACACCGGCCTTCTCAACAGATACACCGCTTGAATCTGAGATGGACCCGACCGCTCTGAAGATGAGTAAGCTTGAAAAGCTATTTAAACGGGCCTAGGGGGTCAATTCCATTCCAGATATAGAGAATGGTTACACTGATTCGGCGGTAACATTGCCGGACAGATTCAAGATGCCCCACATAGACCGTTTTGACGGCTCAGGCGACCCTATGGTTTATCTGAGGCTGTTCTCGGATATCTTATGCCCGATGTGCTTGACGAGACTCCAGAAACTATCACTCTTCAGCCAGACCCTGTCGGGTATTTCGACCATTTGGTACACTAAGCTGGAGGACTCAGTGAAAAGAAACTGGGAGGAGATGGCCGAGGCCTTCGTTGCACAATATTCATACAACACCCAGATTGAGGTCACGACCCGTGATCTTGAAGCGACTAGGCAAAAGCCGAAGGAAAGCTTTTCTGACTTTGTCACTCGATGGAGGGCCAAGGCCTTCATGATAACAACTTGGCCATTGAAGAAGGATCAGATAAGGATGGTTGTGCGCAACCTCCAACCCAAGCTAATGCGGAAAATGATCGTCTTACCCCTCCCCACCTTTGTGGACTTACACAAGATTGGGGTATAGATTGAGGACGCTATAAAGCAGGATCTGATCGACCAAGACAAGGAACAGCCCAAGAGGGCATTTACACGCAGTTCGAATGCAGGCACGAGTAGCGCTGTAGCTGTTAGAACTTTTGATATGGGCATGGTCACCATCACCACCCCCCCAAAAACAGCCACACCTTTCACCAGTACATCCAGAACCGCCTCTCGACCAGCAAACTATCCACCCCGAGGCAAGAGGGTTTCTACCCCACTTTATATGCCTTTGTCTAAAGCTCTAGGGGTCCTACTCAGGAAAGAACATCTGAAATCGTTAGAACAACGGCCTTTACCCGATCCTCTCCCTCCAAAGCATGACCCGACTAAATACTGTGCATTCTATCAACAGCAAGGTCACAACACCGATTTCTACTTTCGACTAAGTCATGAGATTCAAGATCTCATTGACAACAAGGTGATTGCACCCCTAGACAAACCAAATGTCACCACCAACCCACTCCCACCACATAATTAAGCTCCACCACCCAAGCACATCAACCTGATCCAAACCACGACCATTCCGTATGACCCAAGCATATACATCACGCCTCCCTACCTACCCAAGCCTGAGGTGTTCATCCCAAACAGCACGGACTTGTGCATGTTGAGCATCTCCTAAACCCAACCTGAACTGATGGTGGTGACTATTGAAGACAGAACTAGAATGACTTTGAAGGCAAATGGGAGTGTTGATTCAGACCCTGAGGGGTCTGAGAACTTTACCGAGGGAGCATACAACCCGATTGGTTATATTGTATCGTCGGATCAGGTCAAGCCGATGGTAGAGTTGCCAGCTGGGACAGAAATCAGTGTGGTCTGGGAGGATGGACCTGGTTAGGGGCTAGATGACCTAGCAGAGTTGGAAGAGGATATTGCCAATCTACAATTCTTCAACGAGCAGGACTCAGGGGATGTGAACATAAACTGGTTCGACTTGGATAGATCAGCAGAAAATACTGAGTAGCTCAACGATGAGCCAAATGTTGTTGAGACACCTCAGCCAGAAAATGGGGCAATCAGAAGCTGGGATATCAACAGTGGCCGGAATGGCCGAGAATTAGGAGAAATCGCCGAAGAGCACCGGAGCAAAGAATTTTGCTCAGCATTCGGGCAGTTTGAGTACAGTAAACACTGAACAGGAGGCTGTATTAAAGCGACTTGAGCAAGAAAAGATCGAGGATCTTAAAAGAGCTAGAAAAGCCAAGGCCCCTGCAAGGACGAAATATGATGTGAGCACAGAAATAGTTGCAACAAAACTGGGCAGCTGTTTGTCGGTTGACGACGGGATGTGGTGGGAAGACGGCGACTTACATCTTGCCCACACTGACGAAGATTAGAGGTAGAACCGAATAGACGACACCTAGTATGTTGAGGAGGTTGGCCATATGACCAGGAGTGGGTGGTACTTCAAGCCCCCACACTTAGACCAGCCGGAGGCATCTGGGAAGGACAAAGAAGCAAAGAGGCAGAAAAAAAAACTGCTGGAGGAGGAGGCTGTACTGAAGCAGCTTAAGAAAATCCAAGCAGACATCTCCATCTTGGGACTACTTATGGCCTCGAGAGTTCACAAACAAGCTATCCTTTCTGCCATGGACAAGGCAAAACTTTCAATTGCTACCACACCCGAATAGTTGGTAAGGCTGGTTTTCCCAGGGGGAGCTTCCCCAACCTTGACCTTCACCGACAAAGAATTACCGCCGGAGGGCTCAGATCATAACAAACCACTCTACATCTCTGTGAACTGTAGAGAGAAGTGGATACCAGTGGTTTTGGTCGACACAAGGTCTGCAATCAATATATATCCGTCGAGAATGGCGTATGCTATCGGGTTGAAGCCTGCGGATTTTGTGCCTATGGCCTAGGTGATACGAGCCTATAATAATACCAGTTGAGAGGTGATGGGGACCGTACAAATTAAGACTCAGGTTGGTCCGGGGCAGCAGGACATTGAGTTCCATGCCTTGGATGTTCCCGTAACCTTCAATCTACTCCTTGGGCGACCGTGGCTGCACCAAGTCAAAGCCGTCTTTTCCACCTTACACAAAATGTTGAAATACTCCCATAGGAAGGCGGTAGCAATCATTTTTGGAAATTCTTTAATACATCCACCGCCAGAGATTTCTACACCAGTTCTGGAGATTGAGCATGGCATGATGGATTTATTCTTGTCAGGATTTACCCTAGCTGAGGCCCAGGTTGTACAAGACATGCTAGCTGTTGATGAGGGGCTATACGTCAGTGCACAATCTGTCTACCTTATGAACAAGCTTCAGCACATGCCTGAGATGGGATTGGGGCGAAGTGGCCTGAAGGGCGTCACAACATCGGCCAAAGTACCGCATAACCCATATACCTTTGGCTTAGGTTATCTACCTACCAAAGAAGATTGGGCAAGGAAAGGAAGAGAGATGGCTGGAAGAGCCAGGGCAAAGCAAGCCGGGAAGCATTATGAGTTGGTGCACTGACCTATCCAGGGGACCCTGAACGGACGCTTTGTCCGGGGGGGGGAAGACTTCCCATTCTGCGGCTTTCCAGAGCCCTGGATGAATTCAGAGAAACGACCCTTGCCCGGCTTCGAAATCTTTTTTGATCTTCAGTTGTCTGGGGATGAAGTTGCCGAAGAGCAAACAGACCCACCAACTGAGACTGAGTAGTGCAAGGAGGAGGATTCCGAGAGCACAGAAATTGAGATGAGGGTAACACTGGCTTGTCTCCTCTCAGATCCTCAGATCATACCGGAGTGCTTGGGGGATAATTTCTTAATTTCCACGATCGGGGATGAAGCGGTTGTGGGCCCATCTTCAGGCATTCTCGATGCATCCATCGCACCCTCCCTCGTCTGGCAATACGAGGAGGGCTTTTTATCGAGCAGTTCTGGGTCAGGTAGTGAGCCGGAATCTGATTCCACTGAGTCTGTGGAGTCGGAATCAGATTCCAGCTCTTCTGAGTCTGAGTCCGGTATTCTTGGGGGTGATAACCCGGATGCCACTGTCCTGTCCAGGTCGTCTTTTTCTTTTTCCTTTGAGTCTGTTATAACAGAGGAATCAGACAGACTGGATGTTATTAATGAGAATGGTACAGCTGTGGCTTCCGAGTACTTTTATGTGCCTTTAATTTATTGCATTAATCAAGACTTTCAAAATTTTGATGAAAACGACGAGGAAGAAATTCCTCCGATTTTGAAATATTTTCTTGATCAAGAGTAGGAGAGGATTGTAAAACCTTCGGTTGATGAAATCACCACAATTAATGTTGGTACTGAGAAGGACCTGCGACTGGTCCAAATCGGGTCCACGTTGTCTTCGGAGGAGCGCGAGCGTTTAGTCGCTTTATTAAAAGATTTCAAAGATGTTTTCACGTAGTCCTACAAAGACATGCCTGGAATCGATCTTGAGATTGTACAGCACCGGATCCCTCTTGATCCAGAGGCCCAACCTGTTAAGCAGAAGCTCCGAAGGATCCGCCCAGACTGGGCTTTGAAAATCAAAGAAGAGGTCACCAAGCAGATCGATGCAGGATTCCTGTTAGTATCTGAGGATCCAACTTGGTTGGCCAATATAGTTCCTGTGCCGAAGAAGGACGGCAGAATTCGGGTATGTGTGGACTTCAGGGATTTGAACAAAGCCAGTCCGAATGATGACTTTTCTCTGTCGTATATCGACGAATTAGTAGACTTCACTGCTGGGCATGCACTGCTCTCGTTCATGGATGGGTTTTCAGGCTACAATCAGATTTTGATGGCACTCGAAAATAAGGAGAAGACTGTTTTCACCACCCGATGGGGAACCTATTGTTATAGGGTGATGCCGTTAGGTTTGAAGAACGCTGGGGCTACATATCAACGGGCTGCGACCACGATTTTGCATGATATGATCCTGTAGACGCCCCATTTTTAACCGTCCTCAAGACTTGGGCGGCGCTGATGGTTTATTTGGTGGTGAAAGTTGTACAGTGCAAAGGCTCGATTTCTTTGGCAAGAGGAGAGTCAAATCCCAACCTTACATCCCATTTTGGACCAAAACTATTTTGAATGGTTTTTAGGCCTTAAAACTCTCTTTTTCAAAATATTTTTGAAAAGAAAATTCTTACGATGTTCCGATGCTCGCATTTTGTTAAATGTCGCGCTTTTCGATAAATCGAGCAAGGACAAAATGGAAATGAATGAAAGAGAGATGCAATCTTTGAAAAATCTTTCAAAACACCTTGTTTAGGGGTTTAGAGTTGAATAAAAGAGGAAATGAGAGAAGAAAACAAGTTGGAGAAGTAGTTCGGCATGAATTCAGGTAGGATCGAAACTGAGCGGTCTTCACTCAAATGAGCATAACTTGCTGCACAGTTGGAATTTTGAAGTGAGTCTGCACCATTGGAAAGAAGACTTCCAGGGCTACAATTTAGGCTCAAGAATGACCTGAAAAGCAGTCTAGGTGAATGAGATATGTCCAGTTGAAGTCAGGCCCAAAAAATAGATTTTTCTGTCTAACCAGAGGTGGAAGTTTATGACCATGAATGGGATTTTTGGGCCATGTGCCGGCCATGAATGGCCAATGCCGACCCCCTTCCATCCAAGGGAGTGTGCTGCCGGCCAACAATGGTAAAGTCAGGCCAACATGATTAGTCTTGTCGCCACAGATGGCGTAAAAGTAGTTTTGGACAGATATGTTGCTCCAGCTGTCTCTCTTGAGATATTTTCGACCAAATGCTCCATTTTTGCTATATAATGAAGCCAAATATCTCATATTCAAGGGTTAGAACATTTTAGAACAATTTGGCAAAGGCTTGGGAGCCTCTCTCTCTAGAACTCCCTCTCTCTCCCTATTTTAGGCTTGAAAATGGGAAATCTCTACATATTTGCATACAGCCTCTTGACCAAATACCTTCATCTTGGAGCTGAGGTCCTTGGAGGTCCTTGGAGGTCCTATTTGAGGTCTAAATCTTAGTTTTAATTCAGAAATCTTGTTGTTTTGTTGTTGTGCTTCAAGGGTAAGAACTTGTCTCTTTTAAGCTCTGTTTTGCATGCTTGTTTTACTACATTTGCAAACTGTTTTTGGCTTGGTTTTGAACTGAATAAAACTCTATTTTTTAGTCCTAAAAATGATGGTTTAGGCCTATTTTGTGTTAGGGGGTTGTCTCTCCCTTTTGTTCCTTAGCTTGTATAGCTTTTTTGTGGAATCTTTCAAGGCCTTTCAAAACAAATTTTCATGGCCTTTTAACCACTGAAATCTAGAGAATTTTCAGTGGTAAAAACCCTATTTTGAGGTCCCAAATAGGAGAGGGTGGTCCCCTCTCCTCTTGTCTTGCTTGCTTGTCTTGTTGGCCTATCAAATGAGCATGTGTTTCTACCATTTTGAGGTTTAGTTCAAGCACTTTTTTGTGACTTTTTAGACCTTCCATAACTCTATTTTGGGCTGGTTTGGTTACCTCTTGCATGCTTCTTGTACTTGTAGTGTAATCCTACTTGTAGCCTTGCAAAGTAGCATGTCTTTGTGTCTTGAATTTACTTAGTTCAAGCATGTTTTTAGTCATTATTTTCCATGCCATAACTCTGTTTTTGGCTGATTTGGTCACCTCTTGCATGCTTTTGGTACTTGTAGTGCAATCATCCTTGTTGGCTTAACATGCTTCATGCTTTTGTTCATCATTCTAGCATGTGTTAGCTTTGCTCCAGCACATTTTTGCCACTGATTTAACATGCTTGAGGTCTGTTTTAAGTGGTCTTGGTCATGTATGGCTTACCTTGTAGAGCTATAGTGCAAATGGTTTTGTTAGTCTTGTGTTTTGAGACCCTTAGCATGCCTTATTTGTGATATTTGTGTGATATAGCATCATTTGATATATATGATTTCAAAGCATGTTTCACTATCATACTCTCATGTTTATCACTCTTTCAATGCTTTTGAGAAGTTGAGCATTATGTCTTGTTGGTGAGCCAATACATGAGCTTATTTTTCTTGCCATCTATGCTACAAGTCTAGCATGTTTTTGCCACTATTTTAACCTGCCTTAGATCTGTTTTGAATGGTTAGGGTCATTTGAGCATTGCTTAGTATGGTTGTAGTGTAAAGGGTTTCGCCTAGCTTTGGGTTTTGAGGCCTTTAACATGTTATGCATGTAATGTTTGCATGGTATGGCACCATTTAGCAAGTAATTTCAGTGCATATAGTATAGTCACACTCTCATATACTTCACTTCTTCATAGCTTTTGAGGGTTGTGTATCATGCCTTGCTTTTGGGCCAATATGTGTGTATGTTCTTCTAGCATTTTGAGCTTCCATTCCAGCATGCTTAGGCCATTGTTTTGGCATGCATGAGGTTTGTCCATGGCTGGTTTATTCATTTGAGCATGCATTGCATTGTATTTAGACGGACATTATATTGAACACAAGGTTGATTGGTCCATTTCATACTTGAAGCGATGAAGTGAGCCAATCTCCCTTGGTCTCCATTCCCTTTGATTTCTCATGATAAGGAGATAGTCTAAATGTCTTGTTTGTCATGCATTTATTGAATTTGTACATGTTGGATCTTTGACCATCATACATTGAGATGCTTGATTGATGGTTTTGGATCCAACGGTGCCTCTCCATTGATGTTTTGAGGTGATATAGAGGGGTATGGTACATACATACCCTTGGGAGACCCTCCATTTCCTTTGTTTTGTGCTCTATTGCAACTTGGTGTCACTGACATCGGTGGCCAGACCCTCTCATTGTTGGTCAAGACTCTTCATCTGTGGCGGCGTGAGGTGGCTGAGAACCATTCATGGCCGGCAGGCCACTGGTGCACTCCCCAACTTTGTTTTGGTAAGTTTCAGCAGCAAGCTCTCAAGGACACCCTGCAAACAGAGCCTCAAGAGAGCAACCGGAGAGCTTTTCGGGACGGCAATCGAGCATGCATCATTTTCTTCTTCGAACAGAGTTGGAGTAGCTTAGTTTAATGTTTACTTGTTAGTTAGCATCAATTTGTAATTTAATTAGTTAATATGTTAATTAGCTAAGTATTGTAATAATTAGTAATTGGTTTGCTAGTTATTCGATTTGGTTGTGTAATTAGATTATTAGATTAGTTAAGTAGCTTAACTTAGAATAGCTTAGCTTTCATTCGGACCCTCTGTTGAGAGGGCAAATTTTGTAATAAGTGTGCGTGTGTGTGTGAATGTCTTCCAACCCCACGTCTTTCTCCCTTTTACTTATTTGCTTTTGATGGTTAGTATAGGGCATATTTTAATTGGCATCCTTATACTTGCATGCGTGCATCATTCATTTATCTTATATGCACCGAGCTCAGCGCATCATTCAAACTGCATCGTATTTCAATACTTACTTGAATGCGTGTTTCAAAGCATGTTATCGAGTGTTGCATTCATATGCCATCTTAGATAGCCGTGCCTACTTAGTTGCATTTTGCATGTGTTGCATTAGGCATTGTTGACATAGCTAGGATCATACATTGATTGCTAACTAACTTCTGTTTTGGCTCGGAGTACACTGTGAGTGTTTATGCTTTAGTATCCTTACATGTGTGTAAGTGACTGTCATGATAGCATGCCTGCCATGAGGCTATTTGCTTAATTGTTATAACTGCATGAATGCCTGTGGATGAAGGCTTCATTGCCTGAATTGGAATAACTCGATGATTGTGAGTTTTAAGCCCACTTGAAATGGCAAAATCATGTTTTTCTAAGCCCACTTGAGGGTGGCAAATCCGCGTTTTAGCCTACTTGCGAGTAGCACTTTCAAACCATTTTCAAAAACAAACATAAGTTTTTTTGTTCCAATCTACGTGATTGAGTCTATACTTGTATGCTGTGTGCATCACATAGTAAGTTAGCTAATAATCAAACAAGAACACATGTATTTTCAAAAATAACATATCATGTTTAGCAGAGGCCGATCTTTGATCGGGCGAGCGGGGGTGCTCATTTCAGGATCTTCCCCTCTCATACCTAAGTTCCCGAGCCGAGGTAACTTTGGTGATGACGGATACGTGGCCTTAGGCACGAGTTAGGGTTTTCTAAATTTCCCAAAATAAAATATTTCGGTGGCGACTTTGAAGTCTAGCAAAGCAGTCCATGTTTGGCGCTTTTAGATTAAAATCGATTTTTCAAAACGATTTGCCAGATTTGGACTCTTTGGTGATTTATCAGTCTTACATTGCACTTTGTGAGATTAGATTCAGAATCATGACAGGAGTTTGAACTGTAGCAGCTAGAACCCAATTCGCGCCCTCACGCGTGGAGCCGAGTTCGGGTGGTCTACAGATCCATAAAGAGGTTGAGGTGTACGTGGACGACATGATTATCAAGTCCAAGGAAAGAGAGGGCCACTATACCGCTTTGCAGAAATTCTTCCAACGGATTAGAGATTATCGGTTGCGGCTGAATCCTTAGAAATGTACATTCGGTGTTACAGCAGGGAAAATGCTGGGGTTCCTGATCACACAAAGGGGTATCGAGGTCGATCCTTCCAAAATCAAGGCCATCTTAGAAATGCTACCACCGAGAACTGAAAAAGAGGTGTGAGGCTTTCTGGGTAAAATGCAATTTATAAGATGGTTTATTACAAAATTAACCTTGACTTATGAACCACTGTTTAGTCTCCTGAAGAAAGGAAAAAAGTTCCAATGGGACGACCGATGCCAGGTTGCTTTCGAGCAGATCAAGCAATATCTACAGAACCCACCTATGTTGTCATCGCCTGAGCCGGGGAAACCGTTGATTCTGTATCTATCAGTGACTGAAATGACAATGGGCTGCATGCTTGCACAGGAGTCTGAGGACAAAGTGGAGAAGGCTATCTACTATGTGAGCAAGAAAATGCCGGATTACGAGACCCGCTACACGCCGCTGGAAAAGACTTGTCTGGCCTTGGTATGGGCTACCAGAAAGTTGAGGCACTACCTGTTAGCTCACTCTGTAATAATGGTTTCGAGATTAGATCCCATCAAATATCTCTTCGAGAAACCAACACTTCCGGGTAAGCTAGCCCATTGGTTGCTTCTACTTTCCGAATTTGATCTGAAGTACATGATGCGCAAGTCAGTGAAACGGAGAGCGGTAGCGGAGTTTCTAGTCGACCACCCAGTGGAGGGAGATGAAGCAGCTGGATATCTGTTCGCAGACGAGGCCACTCTATATGTCGAATAAAAGACTTAGAAGATGTACTTTGATGAAGCGTCAAACCAGTACAAGTACGGGATAGGGGTGTTGCTGATAGCACCCAATAATTCTCGCATACCCTTAGCATTCAAACTTCGGTTCAAAGTATTGAACAATGAGGCAAAGTATGAGACATGTATTGCTGGATTGGAAGCCGCCTTGGAACTAGGGGCAAAACAGTTGGATGTCATCGGGGGCTCGAACCTTGTTGTGTCTCAAGCTAAAAGAGATTGGAAACTTAAAGAAGAAAAGATGAGAATCTATCACCAGACCTTGGACGTTCTGATTTCTCGATTTGAAAAACTGAACTTCACTCATCTGTTAAGAGAGAACAACAGGTTTGTTGATTCATTAGCAACTCTATCTTCTATGATAGACATCCCTTTTGGAGTCCGGATGTGCCCGATCATCATTGAATAGAAATTTGTGCTGGCCTACGAGCTCATTGCTGCCATAGATGAGGTACAAGATCAAAACCCCTGGTATTACGACATCTGGAACTTCTTGGAAAATGAGGTGTATCCACTAGGGGCAAATGCCAAAGATAAGAGGGCAGTTCGAAGAATGGCTGCTCAGTTCATCGTCTGTGGGGGTAGACTGTACAAGAGGGGTCATCTCGGGATGCATAAGCTATGCGTTGATGCTGAAGAATCCAAGCGCCTGATGGAGGCCATGCACGGAGGAGAGTGCGGAGCGCACATGAGCGGGGTGATGCTAGTCCGAAAGATCCTTAGACAGGGTTATTATTGGTCAATTATGGAGGAGGATTGTATTGGCTTTCTCTGGCAATGCCACAAATACCAGATCTATGCAAACCGCATGAATATTCAACCGTCGAAACTGTACAATATGACTTTGCCATGGCCTTTTTCAGTCTGGGGGATTGATGTAATTGGGGCTGTCACTCCGAAAGGGTCCAACGGGTATGAGTACATTCTGGTAACGATAAACTACTTCACGAAGTGGGTTGAGGCCCAATCTTATGCGGTATTGAAGGCATTGCATGTCACTAAGTTCATCAAGAACAACATTATTTGTCGCTACGGGGTCCCAGATGAGATTATTTTGGATAATGGTTCCCACTTCAAGAAGGATGTGATCGACTTGTTGGAGAAGTACGACGTGACTTTTCATAAGTACATTATAAATATATACATTATAAATATATATATACATTATAAGGTAGCGTTTGGTAATGTTTACATTTTCAATTTATGTTTACAAAAATTTTATAAATTGGTTTTTGTTTATTTTTAGAAAAATATAAACTAAAAATGCGTCTAGTTTGAACAAAATACTTGAAAAATTTTAAAAACATAAACTAAAAAATATATTTATTCAAGCCTGAAAATTTTATATTTATATTTTATTATTTATGACAATGAAATCATACATATTATCATTCAAAAAAAAATTTAATTAAAAAAAAAAAAGTTATTTGAAAAAAAAATAATTGAAAAAAATTAATTAAAAAAGAATTATTTGAAAAAAAAATTATTAGTCAAATTTTAAAAACTAACATAAATTTATCTTTGAATGTATATTTTTTTATCAAATTTATAAATTGAGGCGATTATTTATAAATAAAAAAATTATTAAATAAATTTTGTGATAAATTTTTAAAATTTTATAAATATAAATTAAAAATAAAAACTAAAAACGAAATGTTACCATACACTCCTAACTATCTTTTGTTTTTGATTTTTTTCTTCCAAGCAGCCGGCTTTAGTCTTGTTTTCGAGACGTTGTGAGCCTCCCCCTACTCGGTCTCTTCCTACAGACCTCGCTTCCTCAGATCCGTCTTTTTCACAAAGAGAGAAAGAGAGTTCGAGCTCGAGTAAACCAATCGCCATAACCATGGCGATTAGGGTTTTTCTTCCTCTTCTTCTTCTCTTTTTATCGTCTTCTCACCTTGCCTTTTCCCTCTACGAAGATCAAGTCGGACTCATGGACTGGTTACCCTTCATCTCTATCTCCTCACACACACACACACACACACACGCACACATATCTTTATACTTTACTAAATTCGATTGATGATAGTTCAATCGATCACTATTCTATTCCATTCAATCAAAAGCCTATAGCTTTTGTATTAAATTGATTAAATTTTCAATCCAGGCATCAACAGTACATTGGTAAAGTAAAGCACGCAGTGTTCCACACTCAGAAGGCGGGACGAAAGCGCGTAGTGGTCTCCACCGAAGAGAATGTCATCGCCTCGCTCGATCTCCGCCGCGGCGAGATTTGTATGTACATGTTTTTGTTAGAATTCGAAAGTTTAACTGGGTTGTATAGGTTGAGTGGTCAAAATTTATGATTTTGATTCAGAAATTAGTTTTGATTTTGTGTTTGGTTTCTTGCAGTTTGGAGACATGTTCTTGGGGCCGACGATGCCATCGATGAAATCGATATCGCACTTGGAAAATGTAAATATTTTTTACAATATATATTTTTTTTGGTTATAATTGAATTATTTTATTTGCAATTTGAATTTTACATAGTTAGATAGAGGGCTGTATAACTATTTAACAATATTCCATCTTTTGACATCCTTCTAGATGATACTTTTTTTTTTTTCCGTCAAAAGTTGTGAAATTATGTGTATTTTTATCAGTACTTAAATGGATGCTGAATCAATAAAATTTATGAAAATCTATGTGGACATTTTGACAAAGAGTTAGTCTATAACTAACTTTTTTTTTTTCCCTTCAAAAGTTGTGAAATTAGGTGTATTTTTATCAGTTCTTAAATATATGCTGAAACAATAAAATTTATGAAAATCTAAGTGGACATTTTGACAAAGAGTTAGTCTATATCTATGTTGCATGGATAAGGGTGCGGGGGTGTATCCAAGTGTCAAATATTCATAAACTTAAATCTTAGGATCTTGGATATGTATTCAATATTGGATATGGGTACGGGGACATGTCACATAAACACATATTGCATATTGTATAATATTCTAAGATGAAATATTGTAAATTATGTGGAAGTATACCAGAAATTGAATAGGATTCAAGAAAAATATGAAATTTCTAAAAATATTGCTTCACTAACAAAGGTGAGTTTCTTCTTTTTCATATATTGTGACAAATTAAAAGTTGCAAGTGACTAAATTGGGTATGGGTGTTGGACACATATCCCACACCCTTACCCTGTCATATCCGGTGAACTCGGTACTTTAGAGAAAATAGGAGAGACCACGTAACACAAGTCTATATACACAGAATTAAACACATAAAAATATCAAGAATGGACGTGTCAACACAATAGGGTCCACCTGAGGCATTCTCATTATTTTCACCAAAGGTGGGCTCATTGTGTTGATGTGTACATTTTATTTTCACTAGAGGTGGACCCATTGTGTTGATGTTTATATTTTTAGTACTTTTCTCTGGCTTAATTTTGTGTATGTAGATTAACTTTTAATTGTATGTCTAGTATTTTGTAAGGAAGTAGTTAAAAAAATACACCCATTAGAAAGACACCTATAATTAGATTTTGGAAATAAACTGCCAGACATTCTGAAAATCCAACCTGAGATGATTTTCTATTAGTTCTCTTGATTTTTGTTGACCTTAAAGTGGCTATTGTATACATCTCTAACACTGGTTAATATGAAGGCGTGGTATAAAAAGAAAAGATGGTTTTGTTGACCTTACAGTGGCAATTGTGTACATCTCTGATACTGGTTAATATATATAATGAGAAGCAGTTATTGACTGTGGACACTGTTATCTCTAGTGGTATGATCGTTCACTTATTGCATCTGTAAGAATCTTGATGAAATTTTTTGAAATTTGTTGTTCCCTTACTGACCCTGGAAGTGTTTGATTGCTGATCTGTGAAAGTTCCACAGCAGTAACGTGTGTGCTAATTATTCAGTATTAAGTATCAAGAAACGACAATTGCTTGTTAGTAATGTTTTCCTGAATAATGTTTTGGCCTGACATTTTCCAAAAAAGGTTACTCAGTTACTGCTAGTAAATAAGATTTTGTTGGTGTGTATGTATGTTCATCTTTAATTTTAATTAAATGCAAGTGAATCATTCATTTTTTCCCAGATGTCATAACCTTATCATCAGGGGGAAGTATTCTAAGAGCTTGGAACCTTCCTGATGGGCAGATGGTGTGGGAATCTTTCCTTTCAGGCTCAAAGCCATCAAAGTCATTATTATTTATTCCGGTTAGTGAAAAGCATTTTATGTTAAATGAAAACTTTGAACCGTGTTATTAACTTTATACATTTCTCTCTCTCTCTCTCTCAACACTTTATCTTGTCCATGGTCTGCATAAGAGATTTGTTCCAAGCTTGTTTCTTCAATGTAATGCATTTTTCTAAATTTGTTGGAAATAGCGTTAATTATGGAGTTATGTGCAGACAAATTTGAAAGTTGACAAGGACAATGTGATCCTTGTTTATGGGAATGGGTGTCTTCATGTCATTTCAAGCATAGATGGCGAGGTTCTCTGGAAGAAGGACTTGACTGCTGAAGGGTTTGACAAATTCACAAGTTACTGCGTCTATTTTGTTATTTAGTCTTAACGATGCTTGTCATTGATGTATTGAATGTTTATTGTTTGCAGCATTGATGTTCAGCAGTTGATTCATCCACTCGGAAGTGACATAATATATGCTGTAGGTTTAAGTGGGCTGTCCCAGTTTGATGCATGTCAAATCAATGCTAAGAATGGCGAGTTGCTGAAGCATGAAAGTGCAACATTTCCTAGTGGTTTCTCTGGGGAAATATTGTCAGTTTCAAGTGACACATTTGTAGCATCTGATGCTACTCAATCAGTTTTGGTATTAATAAATGTCAGGGATAGTGGAATTAGCTTTCAACAGACCTTTATTTCAGATCTTGTGCAGGACTTTTCTGGAACAGCTGTAGTATTACCTTCGAAGCTTACAGGGATATTTTCCATAAAAACCAATGCATTTATAGTATTTATTAAAGTCACAGATGAAGGCAAGTTGGAGGTGGTGGACAAAATAGATCATGGAGCAACTGTTAGTGATGCTCTCTCATTTTTAGAGGATCAACAAGCTTTTGCATTAATTCAGCATGGGGATAATAAGATTCAACTCACAGTGAAGCAAGGTCACGACTGGAGTAATGATTTACTTAAGGAGGGCATTGAGATGGATCAACAGAGAGGGCTTGTGCATAAGGTCTTCATAAACAACTATATCCGAACAGACAGGTCTTATGGGTTTAGGGCCTTGATTGTCATGGAAGATCATTCATTATTGCTAGTACAACAAGGTGAAATTGTATGGAGTAGGGAGGATGGGCTTGCTTCAGTAATAGATGTAACAACATCAGAACTACCTGTAGAAAAGCATGGTGTATCTGTGGCAAAAGTGGAGCAGAATCTTTTTGAATGGCTTAAGGTATGAAACTTGGAGAAACTTCTTTGAAAGCTAGTTAACATTGAATTTCAGACTCTTGAAGGCATTACCATTAGACAATTTATGATGGTACTTAAGCGTCCTATGATTTGAGTTTTAATTGATGCATAACAGGGGCGTTTGGTTTGGCTTTTAAAACAGATTATAGCTTATAACTTAATAGATTATAGATTTAATCAGAAGCTGTTAACTTATTTGGTATAATTGTTAGATTATAGATTTAAATTACTGAGTAATATTTGTTTAATAAGCTGTAAAATAGCTTTTTGGTATGTAATGTCTTTTTTGCCCTTATTAGATATAGAAATTGTTAATTTATTTCATTTTCTTTCTTTATTTATTTTTTATTACATACTAATTAATATAAAAATTGTGATTTATTTTTCATTACAATAACATGCACAATATCAATTAATTAAAAATTGTAATTTTTTTTTTCATTACAATACAAATTAATAATATAAAAATTGTTAATTTTTTTAATTTATTAATTCATTACAATTAATACCAATTAATATTGTTAATTTTTTAATTTATTATTAATTCATTACAATTAAAACCAATTAATAATATAAAAATTGTTAAGTTTTTTTAATTTATTAATTCATTACAATAATACCAAACCCTAGCCACTGCCGGCCACCCCCTTCTTCTCCTCCTCATCCCTCTGCAAAACCGGAGAGAACACAGAGAGAGCTAGGGTTGATCGCGATTGCAACGCTGGAGAGAACACGGAAGGTTGATCGTCACATCGTCGATCGTCACGCTAGGGTTTTGCATCGTGATGGTTAGGGTTTCGTTTCGCGATGCTAGGGTTTCACATCGCGATGGTTTGAGATCGCTAGGGTTTCACAGCACAGTCGGAGAACAACGCCAGAGAGAGAGAGAGAGAGCTCTGGTTCATGTCGGAAATCGCCTCTCTCACGCCTGAAATCGGGCCGGAAATCGCCACTCTCTCTCTCTCTCTCTTAGAGTGAATAGTGATCTCTTTGTGGTTTATATAATGGCAATTTGGTAATACTTCAAATTGGTGAAGGGCATTTAAGTAATTTTGACCCTCTTCCGCTTTAGCTGAGAATCTGAAGCACCCTTGGAGCAGATTCTGAAATTCAACTTATTTGCCCTCTACATAAGCTGATAGAAGTTTAAGTTGGTGGCATTAATCTCTAACAAACAGTTAGCTTTTGCTTTTTTTAAGTTAAAAGCTATAAGTTGGGTTAAATAATTTGGAACAAACACCCCCAACTTCAAGTGTAAAACGTTTTATCTTTACTCTTTTGTGTTTGTGTTTTGGAATGATTTGTCAGTGAAAAATATAGTTTACTACTTATGCATATACTTTCTTGGGCTAAAGTCAATGATAATGAAGATAGGGATATTGTAGTCTCAGTGGTGGTGGAATAATTAGATACAAGAAGTAGTAAAAATAAAAAGAAACGCTTTAAAAAGTGGCTAAAGAATAAAAATAAGCACAATTTTAAGAGATATAAGTTGGCTAATAAAGAGAGAGTAAAAGGACAATTAGGGATGCTAAGTTAAAAGCTTATGGTGTGGTCTGGGGTGGGCGGTAAGGGTCAATTCACAGTCTCTTCATTCTATAGGGGTTTGGTCGGGGAGTGTGGTGGGATGTTTCCTTGGAAGAGTGTTTGGGTGCCGGGCGTCCCATCTAAGGTGGCTTTCTTTATGTGGACAGCTGCTTTGGGGCGGAATCTTATTTTGGATAATTTGATTAGGCATGGGCATGTGTTAGTGAATCGGTGTTATATGTGTTGTGCCGCTGCGGAGTTAGTGGATCATTTGTTTTTGCATTGCCCGGTGGCTTCACGATTGTGGGGTTTTATTTTGTCACTCTTTGGGGTTGTTTGGGTTCAACTTCGAGGGGTGTTGGATATGCTTTGGGCTTGGCGGGGTGCTCGAATTGGATGTTGACGGAGGCAGGTGTGGGTGTTGGTGCTATTTTGCTTGATGTGGCTTGTATGGTTGGAGCGCAATAGACGCACTTTTCATGAGGTTTCTTATGGTGTTCTGGGTTCTGTAATCGGCTTATTGTAGTTATGTAAAGTTGGTTGGAGAAAACAGTTGATCTTGATTTGTTTGCTTTTCTAGATTTTCTAGATGATATAATTGGGTAGTGCTCGGTTTCGGGTCTCCCTTTTGGGATTCCATTTTGTATTTGTTGCATCATCTTGATGCTTTTATAATAAATTGCTTTATTTATCAAAAAAAAAAAAGAAAAAAGAAGCTTATGACGGTCTTTATACTAGATTAGATAGAAGGATGGAGTAAAAAACATTTACAAACTTTCTAAATTGAGAGAAAAATAGGTAAATTTTTAAAATTGGGCTCAGTGTATTAGAAGTGAGGATTCGATGATGTTAATGAAGAATGAGGAGATTAAGGAAAGGTGAAAAAGTTATTTCGAGAAATTGTTAAGTGGAAAACGATTAGAAAGCTTAGGATGAGAGGGTTAGCTAAAGTATCAAGACTAGATTGTAGATCTATTGAGGCATGGAAATATTTAGCTAAAGAGGGGGTGTTTTGGTTAGCAAGATTATTTAATAAGATTTAATGATTAGGAAAATGTTGGACAAGTTGAGAAAAAGTATTTTAGTACCTATATAAAAATAAATAAAAAGATATCCAAAATTACCCAATTATATAGGCATTAAGGGTTGGTTTGGGGTGTCCTAAAAAAGTATACTTTTTGTCTTTTTACGAAAAGATGTGCAGAAAAGTAGAGAGGTGATGTGATAGAAAAAAGATAAAAAGATAAAAAGATGAATTATATAGGTCATGCCAAACAAGGCCTAAGTTGGTGAGTCATACAATGAAATTGTGGGAGAGAGGGATTCAACCTATGAAGCATGGATACTCTAAAAAAGGTCACGTACGCGTATCGGATACTTTTCGGATTTGGATATGCGTCCGATACGGCTGGATATGTAGCGGATACAACTGACGAGTATTCGAAAATTATTTATTATTTTTTCAATTTTGGATATGTCTCGAACACAGGAAATATACGTCTTGGATACGGGATGGATATGTTCAAGATACGGGAAGGATACGTTCGGGATACGACAAGGGCCAAAAACATAATTTTCTTACAGATTTTAATAGGGGTCAAATTGGAAAATTATAAAGTTTAATGCAAGTAAAAAATACCAAGCACTTATGGAATGATTACAAGAAGGAAAAATGAAGGAACCTTAGCCTCTATAAAGATACAAAAAATAAAATAAAAAACTAAAATGAAAAAGCACCATTGATCTCCAAAGGTTGATCCTGTCTCTCCATTTTTTTTTTTTTTTTTTTCTCTTTCTATCTTTATCTTCACAAAAATACCTCTATGCCACCCTCTCATAAAGAGGAACAAGCAAAAATTGAGATTAATATTCTAAATTAATATTATTTTTTTTTATTAGTTTGCTTTAGGAATTGGTATTTTCCAAATCAACGTTTGATATTAACTAAATGAATGAACTCATGTTGTTTATTTTGTTTTATGCATACTATATTATTAAAAATTACAAAAATATGTTTTTTACAAAAGTATTTCTACTGCGTATCCTACTATTTTAGATTTTGTCATATCATCAGATACGTATTCGTATCGTATCGTGTCAGTGCTTCCTGATTCAACATCACTTTAAGAGTTACAACTTACAAAAGTGAAAAAATTAGCTTGGATTTATGCTCGGTAAATCAAATATGATAGTGATATATTTACTAAAATTAATAGAGAAGTACATAAAGAAGAGAAGAGATGCATGTGGTTTTTTTATCTATGTTATATAGACGCGGATACGAGTATTGGGTGCAAATGCGTGTCCAAGCGTCACATCTTTCTAAGCCTAAATCTTAGGGTATTAAGATATGCATTCAAAAGTTGAATATGGATACTAGGACACGTCATAAACACATATATTGTTTATATGGTATAATATTTTTAGATAAGATGTTGTAAATTATTTAGAAATGTACTTTAATTAAATGAAATTTAAGAAAACTATGAAATTTATACCTCCCATTCATTTGAAATTTATGTCTCCCATTCATTAGAGGATCCAAATGTCTAAATTGGGCATTTGTGTCAAACACATATCTTACATCTGTACCCGTCATGCTTGGTGGACATAGGTACACTGGGTGAAATGAAAGAGTATATGTTACACAAGTTTCTATAGATTTATAAAAACTTTCGATAGGATGTTTAGAGATATAATATGGGTGATAGAGAAAAGTGTGTGACCGAAGGATTTATTGATGTGATAAAGAACATGTATGGAAGTTGTGACTAAAATTAGATTACCTATAGGTGAGACTAGTGAACTGTATCAAGAGTTAACTTTGAGTTTTTACCTATTTGCCTTCTTAGTCATGGATGCATTAACTAAATACATTTACGATGATATCCTATGGTGCTTGTTGTTTGCAAATGAATCATTTAAGTGGGACGGAAAACTAAGGGATGAATTGACACTAATAGAGAAATTTGCATAGAAGCACTTGAGTAAAAAATATTTGAAGTTAGTAGAGCTAACTTTAGTAGCAATAGAAGTAGAAATAATGGAAAAGTGATGATTGAAAATCAGGAGATAACAAAGAGTGAACATTTTCATTACTCAAGTTTGATTACTAGCAAGGATGGATAGGTTGGAGATACATATCCACTGAATCAAAGTAGGTTGACTCAAGTGCACAATGCTTCTGGCATATTATGTGATCTACTAATACCAACAACATTGTAAGAAACATTTTATAGAACTATAGCCTATAATTCCAATGATGCTTTACGAGACATAATGTTGGTCAATTAAGAAACAGCCTTCACAAAATGAGTGTAGTTGAGAATCGAGATGAGGATGCTTAGTTGGATATTCTGTGAGACTAGGAAATACATAATAGAAATGAAAATATTCATGAAATGGTAAGAGTAGCATGAATTGAAGATGAGTTGACTGAGAACAAATTATTATTAGGACAAGTCTTTTTATTTGTTGCACTGGTGAGGTTCTGGAATCCCATGTATTTGGAGTCATGATTCTTACGTAATAGGGTAATTTAGATTAAATAGTAATGCATGTATGAATTGTATTAAATATAGAGAGTCATAAAAGGTTCATGATTGTGCTATTATTCTACAGCTTCTTGAAGTTTTGTGCATGGTATATGGTCTATGTAAGTAACTACACTAATCAATGTTTGCACACAATAATATAAAATAAAATAAACATTGTATACCGGAATACCAGGAGTTTCAGTATCCTACATGTGTCCAAATTTGTGTCTAACATGGGTGTTTCCCTCATTTAGAGTTAGAGGTTGATGCAGTATACTTCTTTACTAATTCTAGTTGAGTGATATTTGATTCCATATCTTGGCATTTACAAGGTTTGCTGAAATTCTGAATGCTAAGAGTGGTCCTGGAATTGAGAACCTTGCCCACCTGATCAAAAGTAAAAAAGAAATAGTAATTTTTTGCTGTGCTTTAATCTCCTAGTCTTTTGTTATTGCCTGGATGCATATTTTTGGAAAGGTTACCTGTAGTAGTTTTAGGACATTTTACTCTTATATTTGTGAAGAATCAGGTACCTTCAATGGCAGGACAGAAGAACCACTGTGATGAAGAATGGTTTCTTGTTCTTCTCCTTTCTCTCTTTGTGTATTTCTTTCTTTTTCTCTTTTTCCATCTTTCTTTCAATTAGATGATATCTTTTGTACTATATTCCTTACTTCCACACGTGGATGCAACTCATTGACTGATTTATTCCCATGGGTTTTTGATATGTTCTGGTGTTGGTAGGGACACGTGCTGAAGCTTAAAGGAACTCTAATGCTCGCAAGCCCTGATGAAATAGCAGAGATACAAAAAATTAGGTTGAAAAGCTCTGAAAAAAGCAAGATGACCCGAGATCACAATGGTTTTCGAAAGCTGCTCATAGTACTTACTAGAGCAGGGAAACTTTTTGCTTTACACACAGGAGATGGACGAGTTGTCTGGTCTCGCTTATTGCATTCTCTTCGTAAATCAGAAGGATGTGACTATCCCAACGGGCTTAACATATATCAGTGGCAGATCCCACATCATCATGCGTTGGATGAGAATCCATCTGTTCTTGTAGTTGGCAGATGTGGATGTAGTTTGGATGCCCCTGGTGTCCTTTCAATTGTTGATGCATACACAGGGAAGGAGCTTAATCATTTAGGTGCTGTTCATTCCATCGTGCAAGTTATTCCACTGCCTTTTACTGATTCAACAGAACAGCGCCTCCATCTACTAATAGATGCTGACCAGCATGCCCATTTATACCCCAGAACTCATGAGGCACTTGGTATCTTCCAGCGTGAGTTTGCGAACATATACTGGTACTCAGTTGAAGCTGATAATGGCATTATAAGGGGTCATGTCTTGAAGGACAATTGTATTCTTGAGGTAGCAGATGAATACTGTTTTAGCACAAGAGATTTATGGTCCATTGTATTGCCATCTGAGTCAGAAAAGATTGTTGCAACTGTGACAAGAAAATCAAATGAGGTATCTTCCTTTTGCTTTCTCAGATATCCTAAGTTTTCAATCTGAACTTTTATTTTGTGGTTGTTGATAGTTTTATTTATTTATTTTCCCTTGTATGCCTACTGCAATCAATTTTTGAAATGGTATGGACTTCCCACTTTGTAGTTACACTTCCAGCTGAGTTTAAGGCCGTGTTTGGGAATAGCGTTCTTGGCAAAAATCTCCAATAAAGACGAAAAAAAAAAGAGAGGCTAAAATAGCCAATAAGACAATATGGGTTTTTTTTGGGTATTTGCGAACGGTTGGATACCTTTCCTTGGTGAGGTAGAGTTTGACTTTTTTTTAACCATTGCCTTTCAGCTTCAACACCTAATGCTCTAACATAACATGGTATAATCTACCTCGTTGATCTTAATTGATATAAGATTTTCTACTATACATCCCTTGTTATATTGACTACCCTTGCTGTTTAGTTATGTAATATATAGCATAGACACATACATTACATGATACAAGTACAACACGAACAAGGTAAAGACACAACAAGACCTTAGTATAATTGATATATCTTATCCATAAGGGCGTAATCCATTTTACCCTTGTGGTATAGGCCAAGAAACCCTTAACCCCGGTCTTCTAAAAATAGCCACATAACCCCCATGTGGCTTTGGGTTAAATTGTAACTGTAACTCCATTAACATTAGTGATACGATGACGATTATACCCTTTGTCTCACAAATTTCATGTATATAACATATTTATACACAAACATATTACAAATATTCATATTTTATATTTTTTTATTTTGTTGTTAGATATAAAAATTAACTTACAAAAGAATCAGTTAAAAGATTTGAGCTCTTAACCTTAAGCTTATAAGCAAACACTCTACCCATTAAACTACCAATATCATTTGCATATAATTTTTATACAAATATATTTAATTTTATTAACTAAGGGGCTGTATGGATAGGATTATATGATTCCTTCTTGTGCGGGCTTGGGGTAGTCAACTCTCATACAAGATCGCTTGAAGCTCAACCTGCCTTGCAAATTTTGTATATAAAACATATTTACACACAGATATTACATATATCATATTTTATATTGTGTTGCTTTGTTATAGATTGGCCTTGTTTGGGAAGTTGGCTATTTTAGTTAGCTATTTTGTCTTGACAAAATAGTTGTGTTTGGGAAGATAGATAGTTTTTTTTTTTTTTTTTTGGGTAGTTGATTTGACAGTTGTGAGAGAAAAAATGAAATGATTATGGATTGGATATGACATTTTGTCTTATTGGCTATTTTAGCCTATTTTGTCTTTATTGGCTATTTTAGCCAAAGAAGCTAAAAAAGCAACTTGCCAAACAGGGCCATTAATAAAAGGTAACTTACAAAAGTAGTAGTTAAAAGATTTGAGCTCTTAGCCTTGAGCTTTTAAGAAAACACTCTACCCATTATACTACCAATATCGTTTGCATTTAATTTCTATACAAATATATTTATTTTTATTAGCTAATGGGCTGTATGGACGGGCTTGGGAATTTAATTTTGGCCTTGGGTTGGGCCGACTTGGGTTTGTACAATTTTTGTTATGAAAATGACACCCGATTTGAATCCAACCCAGTTCACCCATAATTGGGAATAACATTTTTATTCATTGGAAAGTTGGTAAATTTTGCAGAAGTCTATGGTTGCTTTTGTTATATGTGCTCACATTTTTCAAGAGTCAACCATAAGTATCTATGACCCATATTATGTTACTTTTTCAAATAGAACCAACCCTGTCAATTTTTTTTTATGGTACATGAAGTCCTAGTGTATTCTTGGATTAGGTAGCTAATTTGAAGGATTATTTTGAATGGCATAGTGTGTTAAAACTCACTTTGCATTCGTTTTGCTGCAATGAAATTGAAGGGTTCGGCCAAGCAATTTGGCAAGATGTCCTAAGGAGTGTAATTGATTTAGGAAGGCCACATATTACTTTGTGGACTGAAATGGAATGGATATTGAAAACAAAGGATGTGTCATTTTCCTACAAGAGTCAATTTTATATCTAATGGCTCAATCTTACACAACAAATTGCTAGTGTATCTGACTATTGTACACAATTCGAGTATCTTAAGGACATATGGGACTTTGGTACTCAACCTTTGATTATTTTTAAATAAATTCTTCTTGGGTTGGGACTAGAAATTAGTGGGCAAATATCGATCTCATATAGCAGTTTAGCAGAGGCCTATGAGGATGCCTTAGTGGTTGTTGAATGTTATCTAGTTGGAGAGATTACACAATCAGTTGTTTGTATATGTTTTCCTTACTTAGAAGTGGCCATAACATCTGAGTTGATGATTGAGTCCTCATCTATAGAAGCTAATGTGATCCAAGAATCCTTAAATGGGACACTTGAGGCACCACATGTTAAATCCATAACCCTGCAGTTTCTTGTAAGTCTGTTACATCTTATATGGCTGAGTTTGTGGTGGCTCTTTCTCTGATGTTGAGAGTTTACTTGAAATTATATTTCACTATTCACTTCATAAGTTGGTTATCATGTTTCTTTGTCTAATGTTAATAGTTTGGATGTTCTCTACTACTTTAAGCATTAGGGCATTACTACTATCATCCCTTTGCATCAAGTTCCTTCTCCATTCAATCATTTCACTTTGACTTTAAATTCATGTTTTTGTTGATTTTCTATAAATTTAAATATTCATCCAATATGTCACTTGATTGGGGCACCTCAGACCAATATTAAATTTAAGTATTGGTCCAGCACCTGTTCTTCTAGTTACTTTATTTCAGTCAGTTTATTGGAAACCTGATTATTGATGTTATAGAGAGTCGGGTCATTGTTTTCTTACATGGGGTTTGTCGGTCTTAGCTTGGTGAGGAAGTACTTTACTGTTCACATGCTATTGTGGTTGAGGAAGTATTCTAATGTTCATATTTTATTGATGCTATTCGGGTCATAGTTTTCTTACATGGGTTTGTCAGTACTTCCGTTCATTTTTTGAAGTAATTTTGCTATCATCACTCTCAGGATGAGAGATTTTCTTAGCCGAGGGGAAACTATGGGGATCATAAGGGGATTGGCTGAAGAGTAAGGCTTTGTTTGGGAACATGCTATTTTAATAACTTTTTGACTTTTTGGCTAAAATATGACCCAAAAAAAAACTAATTTATTTGGGATGAACTTTTTGACTTTTAGCTAAAATTATGATAATAAATAATATAAAAATGGGTAAATTGACAACCCTTGTCATAACCCATGACAGTATGATGGCACGACACTGTGCAGACTGGTAGCCATCATGTCATGTTTGTAACTTGTGTTCAATATTAATTTTTTTTTTTTTTTTTGAAAATGGACTTGGATTTGAAAATTTCTAAAAACATGTTTGGTTACAAATTTTTCTAAAAAATTTTAAAATTACTTCTCTCTATTATACGTCACGTTTTCTCTCTTCCCTCCCTTTTTCAATCATTTTTTCTCTCATACACATCTACTCAACTATAACAAAATATCAGTCATCTCAAACTCCAAAGCTTCAAAACTATTTTCAAAATATATAACCAAACAAATCAAAAAAATTTCTAAATTCTCTCCCTAAATTATTTTTAAAAAATTTATCTCAAAACACAAATCAAATACACCTAAGACTCCCAATAAATTTTTTCCACACAATCACAGGGAATAATTTTTGATGGCTGCCTAGTACACGAAAAGGTGTGAAACAAAAAACCAATTTGGCTGCCTAGTACACTAACTACTGTGCATAGGTTTGTAGGATAAAAATTGTAAGGTTTTTTAGTGACTTTGGCTTTTAAGCTAAAACAGACATTTGCCAAACGAGGCCTAAATTGAATTTTTAGGAATTCTAATTTATTTACAAAGTTGAATTTGTTTAGAATTTTATTTGGTATTCTACAATTGTTTCCTTATTGGATTGACCCCTTAATTTGTCTGCCTATGTATAAGACTTGATGTAATGAATTCAGTCAGATAAGATTTGATTGAATTGAATTGAAAGAATTACCTCTCTCTCCCATTCTTCTCTTTTCATTCCCTTCGTAATTTCTTCTGTTACCCTATATTTCTTCCCCTTCTCTACTGCCTCCTTATTCCTCACTGTACTCACCAGTTTTTGTCTTTATTACTATATTCTTTTCTGTGCTTATGATGTAGTCTTTTTAAAAATGTTTCATGATATATTTGGGTTGTGTGAGTTGTATTACTAACAATGCAGAATACTGTTCTATTGAGAGATTCACCACATAGGTCATGTTGGGGTAGTGTTTGATAGGTGTTGTCAAAGTTTGGAAGAAATGAAATTTCATTTTGTAATTATGGCATATTGAGGAAGTGTCGAACATGTTTCTAGGATTGTCCAAGAAGTGTTGGACTTTGACATGTGGGCAACATGGACATTGACTTGATTCTTCCCTACTACTTGGATTATGAAAATTCTGATAAATATTTTCTCTTGAATGCTGATCCTGCTCGAAACACAAGCATAGGACTGCCATATGTGTCTAATTACAAATTATTTAATTTAGACCTTGTCTCTGCACTAGCACAGCGCTACAAATTTCTTGTCTACAAGACTTTGGGGCTTCCACTGGCATGATCTTGGCATGATTGTATTATGCTTTAAGTGTTACACTTGATTATGAGATTGTTAAAAGGAATATTGTCACTCCATATGACTTGTATGTAGTGTTTGTAAATTGTAATCACTTAGATGAAGTGTGTTGCATTCCTGTGACCTTCTACTATCTCTAATCTGGATGTTTCTTGTACTTATTAGTATATTCTGGTTGTGGTGATTCATTTATGTAACTGTAAAAATCCTTTCATTTCTTATGTTCTTTAGGTGGTTCATACTCAAGCAAAGGTTATGGCTGAACATGATGTGATGTATAAATATGTATCGAAAAATCTGCTTTTTGTGGCTACTGTTGCACCCAAAGCCATTGGCGGAATTGGTTTGGTAACCCCAGAGGAGTCATGGCTGATTGTATATCTTATTGATACTGTGACTGGACGTATTCTGCACCGCATGACTCATCATGGTTCTCAGGGTCCTGTCCATGCAGTAAGTATGGTTTTTCTTGTTCGACTTCATCTTTTTCATGGATAGACCATATTTAAATTATGCATTTTTTTTCTCTGAAGGTTTTTAGTGAGAATTGGGTTGTCTACCACCACTTCAATCTAAAAGCACACAGATATGAGATGTCAGTCATTGAGATCTATGATCAGTCTCGGGCGGTATGTATTTGAACTTGAATTTCTGCATTTCTTCGGTATCTGTGTTTGCATCTTTTGCAGTTTGACTTTTCTAAATTGACAATTGCCATCTGCAGGATAACAAAGACGTCTGGAAACTTGTCCTTGGAAAGCATAATCTTACTTCACCTGTTTCTTCATATTCTCGTCCTGAGGTTGTAACAAAGTCGCAATCATATTATTTCACCCATACTGTGAAAAATATTGCAGTAACATCAACGGCGAAGGGCATAACTTCCAAGCAGCTTCTTATCGGCACAATTGGTGATCAGGTTAGCTCAAATCAAATTTCTACGTGCTCACAAAGGTTTCATTTTGGTTTCGTGATTTGTCTGTTCTTTGATACTTCATCCTGTGATGTATACTTGGGATATTTTTGGGTACACACACTGAGACCAACTTACATTTTACAGGTTCTGGCTCTTGATAAGCGTTTTCTAGATCCTCGTCGAACAGTCAATCCCACTCAAGCTGAGAAAGAGGAAGGAATTATACCTCTTACAGATTCATTACCAATCATCCCACAGGTGCATTAACCCTATACCTGTCTCTTCTTTCCGTAATTGTTGCCATGCCAACTCTTGTTATGTCTCCTTACCATCTGAGTGTCTTGTTCTCAGCCTTGCTCGTTGGTAGGTGCCTCTCAAATAGAATTGTATAACAAAGGGAATGATTGAGCATAGAGTTCTAATGTTTTAGCTCAGTCTTTGCTTTTGCTTAGCTTTTTCTACGCTCCTTAATATTAAAGGTCACAAGGCTGGAGTTTGATAAGTAATTGTAAGATTTGGAACTCAACTCAACTCAACAAGCTTTGTCCCATTTACTTGGAGCCAGCTACATGGATCTATTTTCTTTAGGCTGTGTTTGGAGTATGGATTTGGATAGGGATTTGGAAAGGAAAAAGAAAAAGTAGGTAAATGGGAATGAAATATAATTACATTTCACTTGCATTTCACACACTTTTTCCCTTTCCCTTTCCCTTTTTAAATCCTTACCCAAATCCATGCTCCAAACACAGTCTTAGTCATATCTCCAATTAAGTTTAAGATAGTCATGTACTTCCTCATCTTATTTCCTCAACCCAAATCCTCCGAGGTCGTCATCTCTTTCTTTTACCACCCGTCATGTGTGTCGAATCACACCTGTCCTTAGAACTGTGTTAATAGTCAAAATGTGGACGGCAGGTGTTGGTAAAAATTTCACTTCTTATTTTTGAGCCACGGAGTACTACATTTTGTGATTTGTTCCTCGTTTGCTTATTATACTTATTGGAGGACTGTTTTGTAGTCTTACGTGACACACGCCCTTAAAGTGGAAGGCCTCAGAGGCATAGTGACGGTCCCTGCAAAGCTAGAGTCAACCACCCTCGTCTTCACATATGGAGTGGATCTCTTCTTTACCCGCCTTGCGCCTTCGAGGACCTATGATTCACTTACAGAGGATTTCAGCTACGCTCTACTTCTCATCACAATCGTCGTTCTCCTTGTCGCAATCTTTGTAACGTGGATTTTGTCAGAGAGGAAGGAACTGCAAGAGAAGTGGAGGTGAGTGAAGTCCACCTTTTGAAGTGTCTTTTGTCCTTTCTAATTTTTCTCAGTCGCGGTACACCTTAACTTTGTTTTCGATCAGGAGCTCTGCTACTAACTAGTAATTTTGCTTAATTTTTGTAGCATCATCTCCTTTTGTGTTATTTTTATTAGATTTTGTTATGGAATGTCTAGGTTTTTAGTGCCTTAATTTTTGTAAAACTTGAAATTTCATAGAAAAAGTTCGTAATGTTCACGAGGTTTGATTGCATCCTGGAAAGGGGGTTATCTTTAGTTTAAAGTTTTCATCTTCTTTTAACACCAAATCTTTACGATGATATCTGAAGAAATTTCTTTTATTACTCTTCAGCTTCGGATATATTAACGTTACGGCAACTCTCATCTACTACTACCGTTCATGAAATCCCTTCCTTATGTATACATCTTGTTATGTATTTTGTGACAAATTTTATATAATTTTTTAGTAGAGTTATTACAATTTGTGATTTAAAATCAAGTTATTTATTTTGGTAATAATGTTTCGTATTTTTGTGATACATATTTGTAATATTATAATAAAAATGTGAAACTTTATTTTAAATCATAAATAATAAGTAATTTTATTAGAAAATTACGTAATAAAAAAATATAGTATTTTCTTAAAAAATTGTATAACAATGTGCAAATACCAAGGGGTTCCCTACCGTCCATTCATCCCATCTAATTGGAAGTAACTTGTCATCATACTTCATCTCCATATTTATCTTATGGGTTACAATTTGGGCCTATGAAGTATAGATACGGATACGTGACATAATACGGATATGCAAATACATAAATTTTTAAAAAATAGAGACACGTTCAATATATATAACTAAATTTATTTATTATATGCCATAAAATTATATAAAAAAATCATTGAAAGGTAATAAAAAAAATATTAAATAATACTATTAAAATTATTATAAAAATAAAAATAAAAAACATTTCATCGATTTAACAAAACTATTCAGTAAAATATATATATAATTAAATAACAATGGTAGAGAGAAAAGAAAAAATAAAATAAAATTGAAAAAAAAATATAGAACAAAGGGACAGGTGTTACCATCCGCCTATAAAAGAAAAAAGAAAAAAGAAAATAGAAAAAAGAAAAAAAAAAAAAAAAAGTGCTCAAGAGGAGAGTAGAAGAGAGTGAGGTTGACTTCGAGAGAGAGAAGACCAGAGAAGAAGAAGAAGAAAGATTGAAGGGGTAGAAGAAGAAGAAGATCGAAGTTGTACTTTAGATAACAGCAAGAGCAGCGACCATGACCGACCACCGACAAGTGACGATTGACTAGTTAAGAGCGACTAGGGGTGCCTGACGAGCCTTTCTCTTACTCTCTTTTGTTCTTTCTATTTGATTCTAGATTACAAATTGATCTATTTTTGTCTTTTTACAAATTGACCCCACAGAAGTTTCATAAATTATGAATTTCACCCTACGGTGTCCCAAATGTGTTCATTACGTGTCCGTTTGCACCCAAAAAAAAAAAAAAAAAAAAAAAAAAAAAAAAAAACTGGGCACCTTCTACTGCATGTCCATCGCGTGTCGGACGTGTGTTCGTATCCGATACGTGTCTATGTTCAACATTGATACGCAACCCTTGGAGAAATGTCCATGCTTTATAGATCTGGGCATGCATTAATGATTTAAATCGTCGATCTCATACACATCACAGTAAAGATTATTTATGTAAAAAATTATTTGTATCGAATAATTATAAATATAGATATAAATCACATTTTGTTTTATAAAATTTAAGTTTATAATTTATGAATTGTTCATTTTATAAAATAAAATATGATTTATTCTTATATTTATAGTTGTTAGATGAATTTGATTTATTATGCGGATAACTTTGTCATATTTATAAAGTAAATAATTTATATCATTTATGTATGCGAATTGAAACTCACAAAGAGTAAATAAGTGCACTTTTTATCTTTTTGGATTAAAAAGTTGAGGAAAAAATATGAATATTTGGGTTAATTTTTTGACTTTTTATAAAAAAATATGTATTAAAAAATTATATAAATAAGTGTGTAGGAAAAGATAGGATAGGAGGCCATACGAACTGACAGTGGATTGGCAGTGGAGTCGGCTGAGTGAGTAGCTGAGAAAATATTGTTTTCTTCTTGAGCTTTGATTGGATGGTGTTGTTTGGCCTGTGGGGGCCCATTACGGGTCCCGTTTTTCTAATTAGAACCGTTCAATGTGTAGAACTTGTTGAGTACTATATGCTTATAAAAAATCATGTTGATTGGATATCGATAGTTATATGATCGTGTTGGTTTTTTTGTTAACTGTTAACTATAACACCATCCATTTTTATATAAAATTGATTTGATCATGTAGTTAGCAATATCCGATAGACATGATTTTTATAAGCATATAGTATTAGACGAGTTCTACATATTGAACGGTTCAGATTAGCAAAACGGGACCCATGGTAGACCCCCATGAACCTAACTTTATCATCTAATTTAGTGAATAAACCCATGTAATTTTTTTTCTTCTTTTCTGTCACTAACTAGTTTATCACGTCAGTACCAATCTTGGGGTAAAAAATTGATTTATATTAATATTAGTATATTAATTTTTTAATTTTTTTTTGTTGAATAATGATAACTTTTAAACTTTTTTAATAATTTTTTGACTTTTTGACTTTTTCTAAGGTTGCCAAACTAGCCCTAACTTACTAAAAGATAAAATATATTAAAATAGTCAATAAGATAAAATATCATATCTAATTAATAATCATTTTAATTTTTCTCTCATAATCATTAAATTAGCTATAAAAAAAGGCCAAATAACTTTTCCGTCACAACCATTTCAATTAAGTTAAAGTAATCAAAAAGTCAAACAACCAATTAAAATAGCTAACTATGCAGGAAGAAATGACCATCTTTTCATTGAGAGTACTTTTTCAATTTAGAAATGTTTGTGACCTCTTTTTTTGGGAATTTATGAATTTCAATTTGATTTTGGTCCTTGATGTGTGTATGAGGTCCATTTATGTATGTGTAGGTCTCACTAGAGGTGTGCACGGTGCGGGTTGGTGCGGTTTGAGAGAAAAATAGAAATCATATGGCGGGTGGCGGATTAATAAAAGTGTAATTAGAATTTGCCATTTTCCTTATCAAAAATCGACGGTTCGGTTGGCAAATAATGACGGATTTGCCTTGGCGGTTCGGGCAGATTGGCGGTTTATAAAAAATATAATTCAAATTACAAAACTTAAATCAAAGAGTAAAAAAAAGACGAGAGATACTGTGATGTTAAGTATCTTGCGAAACTTTTTTTTGATGCAGCAAGTGTAGCAACAACATAATAATATCAACGACTATGCCATCAGTTCATTACAAGCATTTGTGGAAGCTACAATGATAAAATACAATACATAAAATTAATATCATTCAGGGTTTACAATATATTGAAAATGTTTACTGTTGAAAAGTATTTAGATTGAAAAGTGAGCTGATGCAAGTTTGCAACATGGCCAAAAAAAAAAAAAAAAAAAAAAAAGATTGAAAAGTGAATTGGAATCCAACTTTATTTTGGATTACTGACATCTTGAATTCCCCTCGAGCAGTAATGTAATACTATATTCTAAGGTATATAACAACAAGTAAACTTAAGTAAAAAAGAATTTTTAAAATCTTATAAAACATGATTGAATAGCGGTGCGGGTCGGTGCGGTTTGGAAGAAAAATAGAAACCAGTAAATTGATAAAAGCGTCACTAGAATTTGCCATTTTTTTTTACCAAAAATCGGCGGTTCGATTGGCAAATAATAATGAATTTGCCTTGACGGTGCGGTTCAGTGCAGTTTTGGCGGTTTCGACGATTTCGACGGTATTATGCACTCCCTTCAGTCTTACATTATGAGTAATTGGATAATAGTGGAAATAGTGAGATTATGTATGTGTGGAGATATTTATCACGATTATTTTCAATTCGCAAATAAATAATTCACAGGAGTATGAAGAGAAGGAATAGTACCTAGTCCATCTAAATTTTAGTAGATGCAGACAATGGAAGAAATGACCATCTTTTCATTGAGAGTACTTTTTGTAGGGAAACATTGTGGTGCATATTTTTGAAAGAGTGTAGATCATATATACATTATTATTAAATATGTATATATATATATAATTTTAATTTTTTAAATTATAATTCAAAAATATATTATAACTCAATATAATATGAGGCATAATTAAAAAATTTATAAATCATAACTAAAGTAATGTCATAATTAAAAAATTATTAATCAGAGCTAAAAAAATATATAATTAGAGTAGATATGATATACTATTTTAAAAAAAATAAAGGTGTATATTAAAATTTTTCCTCTTTTGTATGGAAGTTACGTGGTGCCACGTGCCTGTCTGAATCTTCTTGCAGTACAGCAACCCCACCATATGGAAAAACAGCCATAATCATTAATTTTGGTGTTTTAATAGAACACTAATAACATGGTAAGGAAAGGAGAAAAAAAAAAAATCAAAACCAAAATATTACATCACGGTAGGTGAGGTCCACTGACTTTAAAACTTAAGAATTAAAACTCTAAAGCATTTTTCATGAAAAAATTATTGGCAAATCACACCAAAGGGTCAGTAAAAATTAATTATAAATAAGTAGTAAATATTAATAATTAACCTTCGTTTAGAAGTATTTATTTTTGTCTAATTTTTAATTTTTTAAAATTGTTTTAGTTTGGTTAAAAAAAAATTATTTAAGAAGAATTTTTTTTGTAATTTTATGAGAGAAAAAATAAAATGATTATAATTTACATGTACTATTTTATCTTATTAATTTTTTAATTTATTTTATCTTTTAGTGAACTAAATCAGTGCCAATTTACTTTCCAAACGAGGCCTCAAAATTATAAGTTTTATTATGAATTTGTAATATTTTTTTTGCTGACATCACTAAATAGTAATTTTTTCAAAAATTATTAGGTGCCCCAATGGCATCAAATTACCTTACTCCCAATCAATCATCAATTATCATTTTTTTATTTTATTTTTTTATTATTGTCTTGCTCCAATATAAAGTGGTGAATTTTATTTTCCATTAATTACAACACTCTTGGTATTTCCTAGCTTTGCCCTAAGCTCTTCAAATAACTTCCTAGGATAGCATTGGAATAGTTTGCTCATGGGGCTGCATGTTTCATTATTTATTTTTTTTGGGTATCCTTTGAAAAAGATAACATATCATTTGTCCTAGTATGTGTGGTATGAAGAAATATTTTAAGATCACTAAATAACTTCTCACCAATCACAGATTCTTTGTCATGAATATGTGCAATTATGAAATTTATTATTTACTATTCTATCTGTTTTTAACATTTAATATGATGAGTTAGAAGGTAATACATGTTTTCTGCAATCCATCTTTATTCATAAACCTTGTTAAGTATAAATGAAATATATGTTTTGATTGGTTTAAAATTATGAATTCACCAGTTTTTGTAGGGTTTATATGCTATCTTAGGGATTTTTTTTTTATTTAATTTGACTTATAATAATGTGACATGATAGATATTAATTTTTAATTTATCACACACAATCCTATAGGCCAAATCCTTTATTACGTCATTATTGATAAATTTATGAGTTTAATCTTATTGGTCTCTAGTATTTTATTTGTTTTTTATATAGATATGAAGCTTATAATTTTGAATTTGTGCCCAATCAATGTGAATAAATTTATTTTCTCACCACCAAGATGCTTTGCCGATGAATTTGTAGTTCCAGTTCTTGAATTCAGTTTTTTAGAAATTGAGTTTTTTGTTTTTTTTTGAATATTTTTTAATTTTTAAGTAATTTTTTTACTTTTTTAGATGTATCTTACTTAGATGTATCTAAATAGTAAAATATTTGTAAAAAAATATTTTAAAAAATTAATAAATACACAAACATACAAAAAAATATATTGAATTTTCATATTTTTTAATATTTAGTGTATTTTTTTAAAATTTTTTTCATAAATATTATACTTTTTAAGTGTATTTATATTAGGTGTGTCTAAAATTAAAAAAAATTGTTCAAAATATTAAAAAAATTCATTTAAAACATTTAAATATGAAAAATAAAAAAGTAAAATTTTCTGAAAATCAGAACCAAACAAAGTGATTATTGTTTACTCAACTTCCGTTTGTTTCCAATGAATTTGTTTTTTTTAAAATTACTTTATATATTTTTTATATTTGGTGTGGTAATTTTTTTTTTTTTAAAAATAAATAAATTCACTCATCAAAATCTAGAATATATTCATCAAATCCACTCATTTGTCATTTTCTTTAGACTGAGACTTTGCCTTTGAATTTTTCATCCATTTGTATCTCAAAAGTTTGGAACCAAGACTTATTGCTATAAATTTTTTAGTGATTATATGGTGAAAATTAAATTTGTATAGCATAGAATCTATATATAGAATAAAAATGAACCACATAAGATAATAATTTTAAAGTTATTACTGTTGTTGGTAACTATGGACACAACTATCTAATTGCTTCAAAGTTATCTTGTAGAAATCACTTCCCTTCAAATTGACCATCTAATCATTCACACAGGTTTCCAATGGAGACGATGAAACTGGCTACCATAACTTACTTAGGCCCTGTTTGATTGGGGGATAAGAAGGTTGGGATTGGATATTATATCCGGTGGGGTTCATATATCCTATGTTTGTATTTTTTTTTGAAGAGGATATAATATCCGGTGGGATTGTATATCCCCTAAGGCCATGTTTGTTTGGGTGGACATGAGCTTGGGATTGGATTAATAGTCCAATAAAATTATTAATCCGATATTTGGTTAAACAATTAAAGTACAGACTAATTATTTTAAATTTGACTATTAGTTAAGATAGGATACATAATCCAATGAATTCGTAGTCCTAGGACTATTAGTCATGGGAATGCTAATCCAGTCCGCTCAAACAAACATGGCCTAGTGGAGGATATACAATACCAACCCCCCCCCATTATATCATATCCCCTTAGTTGGGATATGATGTAAAAAGTCCAATTTACCCTTTTGTCTATCTAACATAATATAATTTAATATATTTTTTGAATTTAATATAATATAATTATTGAATTTAATTTAATATTATTGAATTTAATATAATATAAATATTATTGAATTGAATTTAATATAATATAATATTATTTAATTTAATATAATACCATTTATTTAATACAAATTTTGAATTTAATATAATATAATATTATTGAATTGAATTGAATTGAATTTAATATAATATTATTTAATTTAATATAATATAATATAATATAATTTAATACAAATTTTGAATTTAATTTAATATAATATAATATTATTTAATTTAATATAATATAATATAATTTAATACAAATTTCGAATTTAATTTAATATAATATTATTGAATTTAATATAATATAATATAATTTAATATAAATTTTGAATTTAATATAATATAATATTATTTAATTTAATTTAATATAATATAATATTATGAGGGCAATCTTGGAAATTACTTGTTATATCCCATAATATATTTTGTAAAACAAACATGCATATTATATCCTCTATTTTATATCCAGTGAAACAAACAGGACTTGGGGGATATACTATCCAATACCTATATCCTATTCATTATATATCCTGACTAAATCCCATATCATATTATATCCTCCATTTTATATTCAGTGAAACAAACGGGGCCTTAAGGGCTTAGTTTTTAAGGGAGAGGTTATGAATTCAATTTCTCTTAGGAGAGTTGAATTAAAAAGGCAAGTATTTGATACTTTGCAAATGATGAGAAAACTAACTATCAGAAGTACTAATCTAACAACTAACATTATTTTACTGTCCGTTGATTAATAAGAGGGTAATTGTAATTTTAAAATTACACAAAAAAATTTGTATTTGTCATTGATAAGAGGATAATATAATTGTAATTTTAAAATTATAAGAAGAAAATCCATATTTATCAGAAATTTTAGTGAATTTTTTGTTTAATTTTTCAAAAACTGTTTTTAGATGAGTTTTCGTTTACTGTTAAGATTTTTTAAAAAAAAATATTTTAGTCAATTTTTTTTTTATTTATACTTTTTAGATGTATAAAAAAATGACTAAAATAATGTTAAATGAGTGGGGAGATTTCCATCATTAATGCCGAAAGCAAGAATAACGCCTGGCGTTCTGAGACTCTGGCTGTAGAGCTAATGGGCGGTGTAACGGCAAGCGATTCGCTGGTTCGTTGACTAGGTTGACCAAGCAACTCTTGGAGGCCCCGAAGACCACTAGGTCGGTCGAAGTCTCAGGCGGAGATCGCGATTTGAAGAGGCCATGCCGAGATGCGGATGGCAAGATGATATTAACCGCCATGGTGGCGAAAGTTATTGGCGTGGAGAGATTGGTGATGAGACGGTTGGAGGCGGCATGCCTCAACCGGTCTATCGCGATGAACCGGTATAGGGTAGCTCGGCATTTGCTATTAAGTTAATTTGGTTCTAAGTCATAAGCGTGGTATTGGCATGGTTGTGTGATGGCAATTTTCCACAAGTGTTTGGCCGGTCATGGTACCTCGGTTAAGGGTGCCACCTGGGCCAATGGTGTGAAGGAGAGGACGTCTGCTCCACGAACGCCTCAATACCGTTAGGCGGTTCTGCATGTACTGGAAAGAGGACAAAACCTTTACACGTGTAAGGTGGTGAGAGGCGAGCACTGCCACCTGTCCAGGAAAGGACAGCAGAGGTAGTGCGCGCACAATCTCGGAGCTGCGTGGGCAGCCTAGATATGGAGAGGGAAGGCGAACGTTTCAGGTATGCGATTTCACTCTCACAAATTCTCTCTCTCTTTCCATTGTCTTCTGGCTCACTGAACTGACTTGAGCGTCGGAGGGTTTTTTCCAAGACACCACCGCCGGGCAACTCACCATTCTTGTGTTGCGAGAGACGCCGCTACAAGCTCGACGTTCAAGGTGTACGGAGAGCCGTGGATATTTCGCCCCCGTACAATTGGCGCCGACTGTGGGAAAAGCATTGATAATCAACCTTTGTTCTTCGAGCTTGTCCAGCCACTTCCATGGCCAACAACGAAGTTTCAGTCCATCGTCGATGGTGCGACTCCGGAATATGTCCTAAGGAGAGAGGGCCTTCCAAATGTCCCAGCCATGGCGGGCCTAGAAACTTCATCGCGAGGAGCGCGCGACAAACGGGAGGAGTTCAGATCGCTCATGAGTCACGAGGGTCGCCGGCCACGGGAGTCCGTGAGAAGCATCTGGAGCACAAACTTAAGGATCAGGAGGCCCTCATTCGTAAGATGGTGGCGGAGATGGAGCTCAAACGCCAAGTGAAGGGAAGGGTGTTCTTTGGAGAGGGCAACCTCGGTGGCGCACCTCCTCATTCTAGCGGCCGCCAGAGGAGGACTCATTCAATCTCCATCACCAGAACTATGGGGTTGGGGACTCTGAGCAGCGAGAGGCGAGATCCATCACTCGCGACAAGACCTATCGCCTCGCGCCATCATCAACGACGCGATACTCTGCCTCCTCCCGTTCCAGGGACCTCAGGGACGTGCTGGAGGAGAGAGCGCGCCGTCGGGAGGCTCAGAGGGTGCCGGCGCTCCAGAGGCTAAGTGCCAGATTGCGTTGAAGAGGTGATGATGCAGACCCAGGCGTAGCTCAAAGATCGGTGGAGAAAGAGTTCGCGAGGCTTACATCCACGCCGTTGTCCCCAGAGATTGAGGGCACCCCACTCCCAGCCGGATTCCACCAGCCAAAGTTTACTTTGTACGACGGCAAGACGGATCCATACATGCATGTGAGTCATTACCGGCAGGTGATGGCTGGCCACCGGCGAAACGATGCCTAGATGTGTCTCATATTCCCAGCAAGCTTGGGAGAACTGGGCCTGAAGTGGTTCGAAAGGCTCCCGGAGGGGAGTATCGAGGGGTGGCAGCAGTTGGCGGAAGCCTTCGTCACCAGATTCAAGACAAACACACGGACGCCGAAGGAGGTAGACCATCTCCTAGGCGTCAAGATGGAACCGGGGAACTCACTGAAGGCATACAACGCAAAGTATTGGGAAACCTACAACGAAATCCTCGACTGCCCTACCAACCTGGCCATCACTCAATACAAGAGAGGTCTCCCAGTCGGACATAGGCTGAGAGACTCACTCACGATGCATCAGCCGACCACCATGGAATCTTTGATGCAACGGATCAACGAACACATCCGCGTGGAAGAGGATGCCGCTCAATGATCGAGAAGGATAATCCGGCGGTGATGTAAGAGTGGCGGGAAAGTTCATTCGGTCGGGCAGGAGGAAAACCGCCCTACTGACCGATCAAAAGATCATCGCCGAGGGACCGGCCAAAATGATAAAAACAAAGGTCGCAGAAATGACCGGGCTGATGTACCCCGCGACGCAGCAGAAGATGCCAAGAGGAAACTGAAGGCGCGGATAGGGATTACCACGGTCTTTAAAATCCCCATCTACCGCATTCTAAGCGAGATCCGTGGAGAGCCCTTTGTCCGTTGGCCAGCTAAGTTGGGGAGTGCGCAATGTGGCTTCAATCCAAAGTATCGCTGCACCTTCCATGACGAACGGGGGCACCGAACAGAGGACTGTTTGCCGGTCAAACAGCATCTGGAGGAGTTGGTGGCGGCGGGACATCTTGACCAGTATATTGATGGGGGAGTCAAGGCTGCGCCAATTAGTCAAACCGAGCCAAACGGAATGGCCGCCTTAGAGGCCCCCCCACAAGGAGTGATCAATGTCATCCATGGCATCATTGAACCGGCCAGGGTCTGCGAGCTTAGAGGGATGATCAAGAAGGCCGAGCACATGAGGGAAGTGCTCTCTGTTCAACCTGCTGTGAAGAAGGGAAAGACCGAAGAGAAAGACATCCTCACGTTTTCAACAAAAGATCTAGAAAGGGTTCAAATGCCGCATAACGATGCCTTGGTGGTGACCCTACGCGTCAAGGACTTTGAGATCAGGAGAATTTTGATCGACCAGGGAAGTTCGGTCGAGATCATGTATTACGACGCATTCAAGCAAATGAAGTTGGAAGACAAAGACTTGGCACCAGCGACGTCCCCTTTGGTCGGCTTCAATTCACAGCCGGAGTGGCCGATTGGGAAGATTATTTTACCGGTCAAAGCGGGGTCGGTTGTGAAGCAAGTAGAGTTCTGGGTGCTCAAGGTTCCGTCAACTTACAACTTGATTTTGGGCCGGGGCTGGTTGCACGCCATGCAAGCGGTCGCTTCGACTTTCCACCAAGTCATGCGTTTTCCCAAGATCGACGGCAAATAGAAGAAGTTTGGGGAGATCAAGTGATGGCGAAATAGCCGTTTAGAACAATGAAAGCGTACCAAAGGGTTTGTCCAAATGATCGAGGGCCCGAGGAAAGGAGGTCCTTGATGATGTGGGAAGGAAGGCCAAGGAAAATCGGTTGAAGATTTGGTAGAAGTGCGATCGATGAGAATGATCCAACTAAGTTCTTCCTTTTGGGATCGTCATTGTCGATCCGAAGCGGTCGAATATGTCAACTTCTTGGTTTCCAACTTGGAGGCTTTTATGCGTGACGCTTACGATATGCTGGCGTCGACCCAAATTTCGCTTTGCCACTTGAATGTCTTCCACGATGCGGCGGTTATTCAAAGGACACGCCGCGCTTGCACCATCTTTGAGGTGGTGGCAGAGGAAGTAAAGAACTTGTTGGAAGTCAAGCGATAGAAGAAGTGCAATACCCCGTGGATTTCAATACGGTGGTGGTTCCAAAGAAAATGGTAAATGGCGAGTCTGGATTACAAGATCACAACCGCGCATGCCCAAAAGATAGCTTCCTCTCCTCGGATCGACCGGTTGGTGGATTTAACCTAGCTATCGAGGTTTAGCTTCTTGGATGCGTATCGCGTTATCACCAAATAGCCATGTACAAGCCGACAGGAGATCACGCCCTTCACCACCCCAGAGGCTTATCTCGCTACAAGGTCATGCTATTCGGATGAAGAACGCCAGGCGACCTTCCGGATGGTGACAAAATGTTCGCCTCTCTTGGGCGCACTATGGAGGCCTATATAGACGACATGGTGGTGAAGAGTAAAGAGAAGTCTCAAAGACCTTGCGACCCAGCGTAAATGTTCACCATACTCAAATACCACAAGCTTCGTTTGAACGCCTCCAAATGCGCCTTTGAGTTGGCCTCGGAAGTTCTCGGGTTTTCTAGTCACAAACCGGAATTGAGGCCGACCCATCGCAGATCAAAGCCATACAAGAATTGAGCGCCCTAACTCCACGAAGGACGGCAACATCTTAGGGATGGCGTACCCTTGAATAGATTCATCACGGTCTTCGGATCGTTCGAGCCCTTCTTTCGACCTTGAAATCCAAGTTCTTACGATGATGAATGCGACCGCATACCGGGCCGACTTGAAGGTTTATCTTTCCTCGGCGCCTATTCCGTCACTCTCACCGGTGAAGAATTGTTCCTTTATTTGGTCAAGCTTTCAACACGCAAAGAAGCGGTATTGGTTCGTCGAAGGCATCCAAAGACCTACCAATCTTCTATGTGAGCAAGACTGCTCCGGTAAACGAGGTACCTCCCCTTAGAGAAGCTGGCGTTGGCCCTAGTGATGGCGTCAAGAAAGTTGGCACATTATTTCCATGCCCATACAATAGTTGTGCTGACCGAGCTTCCGCTCAAAGTGCTTATTGAGAAGGCGGACTTCACGGGAGAATCCTAAAGTGGGCCGTGGAATTGGGGCGATATGACATCAAGTTCGCATCACAAGACCGCGACAGGCACAAGCACTCGCAGATTTTGTGGCGGAATTTGCCTGTGAACACACCTGCTTGCGGTTGATTTGGTTGATGCGGATTTAGCACAACCCATGGTTTTGGCAACAAGTGTTAGCTTCGCCTCGGGCGGAAGCGAATACAACCGGACAACCTAAGGTCGACGGTTCAATGGCAGGCGAGACCAACCAGGATAAGGTAAGAAACCAGCCTGAACCAACCTGGGACTTGGATTTGTGAAGTTCTCAGAATCCCTCCGATTGCTGGAAGCTGATCATTGGCGAAATGTGGTAGCTTTTCGTTGATGGGGCCTCCAACAGACATGGGGTCGGGCTAGGAGTTGTGCTAGCCTCGCCAGATGGGCTCATCATAGAGCAAGCAATGACGCTTCCCGACTTCCAACAATGTAGCGGAGTATGAGGCTCCTCACGGCCTTTGAGAAGTGCATTGAGAATGAAGGTCACAGCTCTTATGGTGTTAGTGACTCCAAGCTAGTGGTCAATCAAGTCTCAGGGGAGTATGAGGCCAAGGATGAAAGAATGGCCAAGTATCAAGCGTTGGTCCGAGAAGAGATCAAGAAGTTCTCTGCGATAAGGGTCGAACAGATCAACCGAGAAGGAAATAGCAGTAGATGAACTGGCCGTGGTCTCGCTTCCACTCAGACAACCTTTCCCAATCCCTTGATGATTGAATTCTTACCTCGGCCAAGCATTGAGGAAGTTGAGGCGGCTGAGGTACTCTGCACCGACTTGGGACCTTTCTGGATGGACCCCATCATCGCCTTTTTGAAAGATCGAACTTTGCCAGAAGAAAAGAAGGCGGCCCACAAGATCCGGCGAAGTCGAGCGGTTTGGCTCTCACCTTCCCGCTTTGTACAAAAAAATCTTTCACGGGGCCATATTTAAAGTGTGTCCACCCTCTAAGGTGGAAGCCTTCCTCTATGAAATTCATGAGGGCATCTGCGGCATATCTTTGAAGCGAGATCTTTAGCATCGAAACAATCTCATGGGCTATTGGTGGCCGTGCATGCGGTGACGCTACAGAAATATGTTCGCAGTGTGAGAAATGTCGAAATTTGCTCACCAGATCCACCACCAATGAGAGTTGCTCTCTCACAAGTCCTGGCCATTCGCTTTGGGGATTGGATATTGTTGGACCGCTCCCAACAGACCGGCAATCGCAAGTTTTTCATTGCCGCTTAATGACTATTTCACCAAGTGGGTGGAGGCGAGCCACTAGCAACTATCAAGGAGAAGGATGTGAAGAAATTTATGCGGAAGAATGTGATCACTCGCTTTAGATTCCCAGAGCCTTAATCTCAGACAATGGTACTCAATTCGATGGGAAACTCTTTCGCGGGTTTTGCGAGGAGTTGAAGATTGAATTCTACAATTCGACGCCGGCTTATCCCCAGTCAAATGGACAAGCAGAGGCCTCCAACAAGACCATCCTGGACGGCTTGAAGAAACGGCTTGAGAAAGCTAAGGGTAAGTGGGTTGAAGAGCTCCCTAATGTGTTATGGGCATACCGCACTACACCGAGACGATCTACCGGGGAAACACCGTTCGCTCTGGCCTATGGCATGGAGGCTGTCATCCCACTGGAGATCGGCCTGCCAACCATCCGTTCAGAGAGTTTCCAGCCGGATTCGAACAATGAAGTTATGGCACCGAATTAGACCTAGGCGAAGAAAGGAGAGCGTGCACTAATTCACCTAGCCGCCTATCGCCAGGAGCTTTCTAAAAAATACAACAAGGCGGCATCCAGTACATTTAAAATTGGGGATGGGGTCCAAAGGAAGGTGCTTGGCAACACGGTGGTCCCTGGCGAAGGAAAACTTGGTGCAAACTGGGAAGGACCATACAAGGTGGTTGGCCAAGCTGGCAAGGGGGCATACCATCTAGAAGATTTGGACGGTAAGGCTGTCCCCCGACCTTGGAACGCTGCCAACCTTAAGGTCTTTTACTTTTAAGATGTAACTTGCTCTTGTTTAGCTTTTTTAGACCATTAGCCTTTCTAAGACTACTGTAAAAAGATAGCATTGCCTTTGCAATGTTTATGTAATGAAAGCAAATCCTATTGTTGTTACTGTATTGCATTGTTTTTTGTATTACATCTTTGTACCTAAAGAGAACCGGCCGTTTTTCCGGAATGGGAGCATCACAAGAAACGATAAAGCATGGAACAATGCGCATTCAAGCCGAGCTGATTTTGCTCGCCCGGTGGGAATGTTGGCGGCATGACCAACCTGACCGAAACATTGGTGAATTGCCCAATGTCGTAAGCCGAGCGGATTTTGCTCGGCCAACGTAGCATATTGGTGAATTGCCCAATATGGGAAACGAGCTGATTTTGCTCGGGGGAAACGAGCTGATTTTGCTCGGGGGAAACGGCAACATTGATGTCTTTTCCAGCAAATGCGACGCCGAGCTGAATTTGCTCGGCCGAAAAGAAGTAATAGCAATTGAACCAATGCAAAATAGCGTGCGGCGAAGTTTTTGCTCGGTCGGATAATCATTGCCCGACAAAGTGGGGCGGCGGATTTTGCTCGCCAAATCCTACACATCCTACTTGGAAATAAAAGGGATTGCGGGGTTACGTGAAGACATATTGTTTGCGCGTTAAGCCGATCAAAAGTTGAACAAAATTTGGCGGAGGAAATTCAAACATACAAAAGCCGATCAAAAACAACGGTTGTGCGGGCAAGCAGTTCATACTTCATTGATAGGAATTTAATAGGAGGGCCTTGCGATTACATAACAAAAAGGAAAGAAAAACAAGAGACAAAAAGTACAAAGAAAGCAAAGTCATCGATCCTAGGTCATCAAGGCTTTGCTCGGCCTCCTCAAATCGGCTCGGGCGAGGTTTGCTCGGCGAGATGTCCTCGGCATCGTCATCTGTGCCTTCCACCGAGACGACCCCGATCAATCACTTCATCCTCGATTGTGGGATGCTTGGTGGAGTTTGCTCGGCTTCTTTCTCGCGGCTTCTTCCTGCCTCTTTCCTCGCCTCCGCTATCGAGCGGTTTTGCTGGGCTTGGGAGTAGGCTGGCATGTAGACCGGGATATAAGCAGTGGGTGGGTTAATGAACATCTCCGAATCCTGGCCAAGGCCAACTTTTTCCACGGTGGCTTTCACCAAGACCGAAAAAGATGTCCTTAGTAGCCCTGACTTGGCGCCATAAGTCTTCTCTCCTGCTTATACCCAGGTCGGTCTGCCGCCTTTGTCCAGGGCATCCTTGTGGGCATCCCTCAATTTGCGGAGCTCGGCCAGGTACCGTGCCTTGGCCTTCTTCTCGGCCTTCTTCTTATCCTCGTCTGCCCGGTCAAGCTTCTGGCGTAGTCTCCGGCCGTCCTTCACGACCACTGCTTCGGCTCAAAGATTTCTATCTCGGCCTGGAGCACTTTGTTCTCGGTGATGGCGTCTCGGAGACTCTTCCGAACTGCAACCATTCGCTCGTGGGCAAGATAGTTCTTTTGGGCGGTCTGCAAAATAGAACAGATTATTAGTATCTAAAAGCCGAGCAGAAAAACCGAACAGAAAGTTCAAGAAAAGATGTTGAATTTACCAGCACAATAGATTCTGCCGCTGAGCGGAGGAGCTTGAGGTCGGTCAGCTCCTCATGCTTCTTCATGTCACCGGGCAGGATCAATCCCCTGGTCAAGTTGAAACCGAGCGAGATGTCCTTGTCCTCGGCGACAGAATCTGAGGCGGAGACTGCTCGGCCCTTGTAGGTGTACTCTGGCGCCTGCATCGGGGGCAAGAGGGCCTGCCTTTGGTTTTATGGGCAAGTTGTTGCTTTGGTCAGTTAGAGAGCTCGGTAGAGGCCATTTCGGTGGTATCCTCATCCACAAGCCCCTGACCGGCGGCCTCCCTCCTCTCCTTCTTCTTTGGCCAACCAAATTGTTGTTCATTTGGCGAGCACCGCTTTTTGCGGCGGCCGGAGTGGAAGATCCTCCCCCGGTTGCTTCGGGTGTTGGGGACTCACCTTCGTCCCCGGTTATCATTGATTTAATGGCTCTGATTTTCGCCATTTCTTGCTCGGCGGTGGTTGGGACGAGTCTGACCGGCGGTAAAGTGGGATCTGGTTCTGGGGTTGGCTCGCGTAGGAAGTCTGTGACCCTGCCTTTGCGCGGTGCTTGGTAGTTGTACGTTTGCTCAAAACCGAGCAAGTTTGGCGACTCCCTCTCGGTTGCAGGAATGCGCAGCAACACTCTGATCGCCTCTTGGTTTGGTCGGTTGTAACGCGCGGCTAAATTCTTATCTGCAAAAGAGCAAAGTGTTAGACCGGTGCAATGAAAAGCAATTAAGAGAAGAGATAATGAATGCGGTCACCGGCTCCTTACCGCTTCTCAAGTGTTTCCTAATTTGCCCGGTATGTGGGTGCCTCTAGGTCTTCATAGCGACGGACACCCACAAAAAGTCATCATCATTGGACTCTTTGTCTGGGTTGCCTTCGATGGGTTTTGCTCGGCCCTTCTTTACTTTAAGGTAGTAGCAAAACCCACCCTTATTTGAACTGAGGCTGTATTGGTGAAAAAATTTCCGAGGCCGAGATCGAGACCGCGTCGTTGGTTCAATTTCGACGCCGCTTATTATTTTATAGGTATTGTTGGAAACTGGTTGGGCAAAAGCCCTGTCCTCAAAATTGCAGATCGGGGTTGGGCCGGAAGAAGTCCGCCCTCTATTATTGACACCACGGTGAAGGGGCACCGTTCTAGATCGCCCCATGGAGTTTCTCCCTTCTTGCCGAGCTCTAAGACTACGTCTTCAGGGATTTTGAATTCTTCTCGAAATTGAGCCATCGCCCCGGGCGAGCTAACCCTAAAGCGGTATTTGCCCATCTCTCTCGGCTATATGTACTCTACGGTATCTCGGTCAAAATGTTGGTATGATTGCTCGGTCTTTGAGCTCTGCATGATGAAAAAAGGGCAAGGGTTAGCACGGCATATATTGCGCGGCTTGCATTGGAAATAGCGCTAATAGGCTCTAGGTGTTTGGCCGGCCTCCCCTACCTCGGCCCATCAGGACGGCGGACTTAGCCTTCCTCTTTTTGGTTCAGGTTTCTACTCGGTCTATGAGTTCTGACCGGTTGGATTCTAAGGGACGTTTTTGCTCGGTCGAGCCCCAGATCAAGGAATTGGCTTCTGATTTCAGACCTTCAGCCCGGTTAAGCCCTACCGATCTAAGGTGGATAGCTCGGTTGTGGCCTCAGTGCAAAGCCACAAACAGCTTTTTGCTCGGTTACGGCCCCAATTTTGGATCGAAAGAGTTTTTTGCTCGGTTTTGCCCAGAATTCATCTGGTTCATCTTGTTCTTCCTAGGTTAATGGCTCCTTGAGCTACCTATGGGAAAATGGGGCACGAGGGCCCTCTTCCCTTCGCTTTCCATTTTCCTAGGGTGTGGCGCATCCAAGCAAGGAAAAACAACCCTCAAAGCAAAAAATACCAAGCACAAGATGCAAAATGAAGAACAAGCTTGAGAAACGGGAGTGAAAATGCAAGAGGGAGGAAGAAAGGGCTTACCAGGAAACGGAGGAGGGCCTCGAAAGCTCGAACACGTCGAAGATGGCAAGAACGAACGAGCAAGGAAGTAGCAATGACGAGAGCAAGAGAGTAGGCAGAGAGAGAGAGAGAGGCTGATGTAGGGTTTCTGCAAAAGGTGTGAGAAGTGAGGGTTTGAGACCCCTCGTGAGCCAAAAAAAAAAACCCCAAACGGCCAAGGCGCCGATTGAAATTGCTGCGTTCGACAATTTGTATGCACGACCCAATGAGGTGATGGCACGTGGCTCTGACAGGGCAGCTGTCAGTACGGTTGTACGACTTTTGATGGGACTGCTTTGATCATCACCGGTCAATTGGGATTGCTCGGCGGCAAAAGTGTTCCCGCCCATCATTGCACGGCCAAGAAAGTCGCATACGATAGCGGTTATAAGGTAAACCCAATCACGATGGCTCGGATGGGTTTAAGGGCAATTGAGTGAGATTTCCATCCGTTAATGCGGCCGAAAGAATAACGCCTGGCTTCTGAGCACTTCTGGCGAGCTAACGGCCGAAAGCGATTCGCTGGTTCGGTTGACTAGGTTGACCGGCAACTCTTGGAGGCCGAATCAAGACCACTAGGTCGATTGGTCTCGAAGTGAGACGCGATCGGCCACGCCGAGGACGCGGCTTGGCAAGATGCCATTAACCGCCAACCGCGTGGCGGCATTGCTGCGTGACCGAGATTGGTGATGAGACGGTTGAGGCAAGATGCCTCACAACCGTCTATCGCGATGAACCCAGATAGGGTAGCTCGACATTTGCTATTAAGTTCTGGGCTGGTTCTAAGTCATAAGCCGGCGGTATTGGCATGGTTGTGTGATGGCAATTTTCCACAAGTGTTTGGCCGGTCATGGTACCTCGGTTAAGGGTGCCACCTAGGCCAATGGTGTGAAGGAGAGGACGTCTGCTCCACGAACGCCTCAATACCGTTAGGCAGTTCTGCATGTACTGGAAAGAGGACAAAACCTTTACACGTGTAAGGTGGTGAGAGGCGAGCACTGCCACCTGTCCAGGAAAGGACAGCAGAGGTAGTGCGCGTACAATCTCGGAGCTGCGTGGGCAGCCTAGATATGGAGAGGGAAGGCGAACGTTTCAGGTATGCGATTTCACTCTCACAAATTCTCTCTCTTTTTCCATTGTCTTCTGGCTCACTGAACTGACTTGAGCGTCGGAGGGTTTTTCCGGCACACCACCGCCGGGCAGCTCACCATTCTTGTGTTGCAGAGACAAACGCCGTTACCAGAAGCTCGACGTTCAAGGTGTACGGAGAGTCGTGGATATTTCGCCCCCGTACATTAAAAATTACAGAAAACAAACGAAAAATAGAACAAAAATCTATGTACATTTTTGTTCGAACTTTCGTAATTTTTTTATATTTTAGTTAAACTTTTTAATTTTTTAAATATTTCTAAAATTGAAATATCTAAAAATAAATAAAAAAAAATCACTAAAGACAAATGATAATTCGTTTAAAAATACAAATCAAACACAGCTTTTTAGTGTATTTGGTAATATTTCACTACAGAGGTAAGGCCCACCAATGGCCTTCACATGTGAGCTTCATATGTTGGGGCAGTAAGTAATCAGTACACAATACTTCTGGAGTGGCATGTTCCAAAAGCATCAAATAAAATTTTAAATTTTAATTTATTTATTTATTTTTTTCGAGCATAGCTTTCCCATAACTTCTCTTAATAGAATCTCCGAGAGGAAAGGTGTTTATATTTTAGCTATTTTGCTTAATATCATAACAAAAATGAGTTTCAACAAGATAGACAACACAGATTATTAGTCTCATCTCTTCTTGACTACCTGTATTTAGAGTCTTGGGAATTTGGTAAGTTAATCTCCGAAATAAAGATTATTTTGAAAAGATGATTAAAAATTAATTTTTTGATTTTTTAAACTTTTTTTACTGTTTCATATGAGAGGTAATGTGATTCAAAATAGATTAAAAATTAACTTTTAACTTTTAATGCATGTTGTCAAAACCGGCCAGAGAATGTTGTTGGAGTGTGCACCAGTACTGATAGAGATCCCTACAAAATACAACCTCTACAACCTTTAAAATGATCTAAACCATTCATGTCACTGTCAAATACATCTCCCAAAAAAATTCAAACACTTCAATGACCAATACATCAATGGGGGTCATAGGGGTCCTCCTTTGTGAGAGTCCCAAACATTTTCCGAGTGTGCACCAAGTAATCTAATTAAGAGCAACTTCAACAAGCTCTCTTCTCTATGTTGTGCTTGTTAAGCATTTTGAAGCGTAAATTATAAATACATACTCTGAGATTTGATTAAATTATAAATTGTCTCTTGTAATTTGAAAAATTACAAATACCTCATTGTTAGAAAATTTTTATTTAACAAAAATAATTAAAAAAATAAAATTCATAATTGTTCTTCTATACAATAATAAAATTATCTAAATTATTAATTAAAACATATTTCTAATATCATTAAAAACTGTTAATTGATTTGATGATTTATTAATAAAATGAACGATTTGTTATGAAATTAAAAATCTCAGGGGATGGATTGTAATTTCCAAAACTATAAAAGACGATTCGTATTTTAATTAAATCTTAGGAGATGTATTTGTAATTTACTTTTTTTTTACATAGCCAAATTACAATTCTAATTCTCCGACAGGTAAAATAATACATTAGGTATTTTGCTTCATTTGTGAGGGAGTTAGCTACAATTGGACAACCAAGAGAGATAAAACAAAGAAAAATGCTTGGGACCTCTAAGTAGAGGTACCACGTGATGTGGTAGTGGATCCGTGCTATGTCTTGGTTTTTTTTTTTTTTTTTTCTCACCTCATTAAAGGTGTGTTTAGAGTCTCTAAATTAGAGGTCTCTAGCATTGTTGTAAGACAAATGGTTTCTATAAGAGTCTATGTGGCTAAATATAAGAATGAACAATTATGTTAGACAAAAATGTCTAATAAAAGTACATAAAAAAATAAACTAGTTATTTTGCATCAATGTATTTACTTCAACAACATTCTTTATCGTCGTTTGTTAACCAATAAAAAGACAATTTATTTGATTTAACTTGGGTAAATTACATTGACATTTCTGTTTAACACAAATTTTATCTTCACATTTAAAAAATAATATTTCCCTCATTAAGGTTTGTAATCTTATTATAAATTATTTTATGTATTGTTGATATTATATCTTAAATTTTTTTAAATAACTATCTTGTCATTTTTCTTATCATTTTTTCTTCCTATCATCATACTACATTGTACAACTTTTATCATTAAATTTTACCTGAACATATTCTTATTAAATGGTGATATACAAACATAAATTTTACATAAAATTTTCAAATATAATGATATAGCTCAATGGTGATCTTTCACTCTAAAACAAAACACCCATAGGCATGATTTATAATTACAACAATATCACTATCACAATATTTTTATAATTTTTTTGTATAAAGTTTTACATATGAATATATTTTTTTCATTTTTATTTCCACCATTATATCTAATTAGATCAATTTAATCTAGATATATTTAAAAAGTATAAAATTTATTCAAAAATTTTAAAAAAAATTCATTGAATACAATAAAATAAGATAATGTTTTAAATTGTTGTATTTTTTTATTTTTATTTTTTTGGGATTTGGTGATTTTTTTTTAAAAAAAGCTCAAAATATTATACTTCTTAAATATATCTAGATTAGGTGTATCTAAAAAAAAAAAAAAAAATTACTTCAAATATTAAAAAAAATTCAATAAAAAGACAAAAAAAAGGGAAAAAATTCTTTGTGTGAGTTAAACCAAATAAAATGATTGTTATTTTTTTGAAATAACATAGATAAAATATCTGTATTATTTTATTATTTTATATATATAAAAGTTAAGAAATAAATATGTTATTTTAATTTAATAAAAAATAAATATATTTTTTCAAATATAAAAATAATCTATATTAAATAAAAAACTCAGGAATATCAGTGTAATTTACCCATTTAACTTCTATTGATGGAGATGATGATTGAGCTTGGAATATGTAATTATTTTTTAATATTATATTATAATTATTAATTTTATATTATCATTATTTGTGTGTCAAACGGGATCATATTTTGATCTAGTGCGCACAACTTAAAATTTAGACGTATTTTTTTTTGGAAAAAGATTGGGAACATTAAATATAGGGCTTTAGAAGGGTTTTAATGACCCATTTTTGATGTAATGTTTGTGCCTTGCTTTATTTATTTATTTTTTTGACACATTACTAAAACTCAAATTAAAGCTCTAAATTTAAAACTCTGTATCATTTCTATTTTTTTTTTTAAAGTTTCAGGTTTAATAATACATTTGCGTGTAATTTGAGCTGACATCCGATTATAAAAACAGCACTGTTAGGGGGCCCAAATTTGGGTGCCCCTAATGGCTCAAATTTCATTATCAGGTAAAAAAAAAAAAAAAAAAAAACAAAGTTACCAAAACTGAAAAATTTGAGCCATTTGAGCCACAATTTTTAGGGCCTCAAAACATTATTCAAATCTTAAATTCAATACCCACTCTTTGAAGTCATGTCTATAAAAAAACATGAATAATATTAAGCCTCCGTTTGGAAAGTGGGTTGATTCTTTGGCTTTTTAGCTCTTTTGGCTATATGAGCTTGGGCTCAAAAGCTTGGTTTGAGAAGGATTTTTTAATTTTTTGATTTTTTTGATTTTTTTTATGAGAGAAGAGTGTAATGATTATGGGTTGGATGTGATTTTTTGTCTTTTGTGGCTCAATGAGCCTATTTTGTCTTTTGTGGCTCATTGAGCCAAAAAAGTCCAATGAGCCACTTCCCAAACCATGCCTAAGTGTCGTCAAAAAAATATCATAAAATGTATTATGAAAATTTTTTATTTCTTAATTAGGCTTTGTTTGAGAACAGACTTTTTTAGTAATTTTTTAACTAAAATGTGATATAAAAAAACTAATATATTTAGGATGATTTTTTAACTTTTTACCAAAAGATGTGTAAAAAGTAAAGAGAAAATGAAATCTTTGACTTTTTGGTATGAATTGTTGATTTTTTGATTTTTTTAACATTTTTTTTGACTTTTTGATTAAAATGAACACTTGCCAAACGAAGTCTGAGTGTGTAGTATTTTATTCTAAGTATAATCTAAAGATAAAAAAAATTGCATAATTACTTTCATGATATATTTTTTCATAACACAAAACATTCGTCTTGGCTTTAAATGAAACCCTCACAAATAAATAGACTGTGAAATTGATTCTTTTATAAGAAAAGACAAAAGAAAAAAAAGAAAAAAAAAACACAGAAAAAAGACGAGGTTCATGTCTATAATTGATAGTGTGATATGATTGTGAATTTTTTTTTTCCAATTCTTTGTTTGTTTTGTTTTGTCTTGTATTTTTACTGGACTTCTTCAAACCCAGAATGCTATTTGACAACTCACAACAAATATTGTGCAACCCTCACTCTCTCTTCTCTCTATCTGCTGTGACATTATTACACATTCTGAAACTACTATCAGTGCTCTCTCTCTCTCTCTCTCTCTCTCTCTCTCTCTTCACCATGAAAACTCATCGTCCAAAGCTCAGAACCACACAACGCCCACTCTTCTCTTGCGGTTTGTTTCGTCACTGCACTCAAACTGTTCTCAGTCCAACCACCTCCAACCCTCCACCACTTCCTCTTTCCCAATCTGACCCCACACCACAACCACCACCTCCTCCTCCGCTACTATCTTCATCATCTGACCCACCACCACCCCAACAACCCGACTCTGAGTCCTCCTCATCTTCCAGCACTTCCCAAAGCTTTACCCAGTGGAGATTCCCACTCCCAAACTCACCCATCTCACACCACTCTCACCCACCACCACTTCCACCGCCGGAATCTGACCCACCGCCACCCCAAACCCACCGCCATTCTTACCCACAACCACCGCCTCCAGAACTCTTCCACATCGCCGAGCTCCAACTCACTTCAGACTCCGATTCTGACCGACTCAACGCCCTCCACATGCTTGAACGCTGGCTCGTTCCGAATCCTCCCACAGCCGCCGCGGCCGTGGACGGAGGCGATGAGGGGGCCTGTCCGGCGGCGGTGATGAGGGGTGTGGTTGGGTATTTGAAGGAAAGTTCAGGGGCAAAACCGGCAACGAAAGTGTTGTTAGCGCTTTGTTTGGCGGAGGTGAACCGGCGCGTGGCGGTGGAGGCTGGGGCGGTGGGGCGAGTGGTGGAGGCGGTGGCGGACTTGGAAGGTGCGGCGGCGGAGAGGGCTTTGGCGGCGCTGGAATTGCTGTGCACGGTGGCGGAGGGGGCGGCGGAGGTGAGGGCCCACGCGCTGGCGGTGCCGATGATGGTGGAGATGATGGGGAAGATGGCGGGGCGGGGGAAGGAATATGCTATAAGTGTATTGGCAGTGATTTATGGCGGCGGCGGCGGCGGCGGCGGAGAGGAGGTGGTGGTGGCCACGGCGGCTCCGCCGGAGGAGGTGGCGCGTGCTGTGGCGCTGGCTTTGCATGGGGATTGTAGTGCTAGAGGGAGGAGAAAAGGGACCCAGCTTCTGAAGATGCTTCAGGAAAGTGGACGGTTGGATTTGACTCAAGGTGGAAGATAAACGGTAGAGATTTGCCTACAGTCAAACCGGTCAACATAGAGCAATGAAATCATGAAATGTTGTTGCGCAATCTCTTTTTTCTTACTTTATATTATAGAAATATGATTCTCAAATAATTTATTAAATTTTTTATCAAATTTTTTGTATGAGTGTAAGGTCTACACAAACTCACAGATATGTGAATCTTACATTCATGTGAAAAATTTGATAAAAAATTTAATAAATTATTTAGAATCCTTAGCATCACTCAATTTTTAGTTTTAAGATTTGCATAGTTTTCCTAACTAATTAATTTTCTATCTGTTTGTTTTGATAAAAATCTAATAATAATATTATGTTGATTTATTATTTGTTATGTTTTATAAGTTATTTCATTAGTTATCATTATGTCAATTTAATAAATTTCATTGTTTATATTAATTATTAAACAGTGATAAAGATTAAGGCTTGGTTTGGTATCATCTAAAAAGTCAAAAAATCACTATCTTATTTAAGTCACATCATCCTATTTAAATCACATCATCTCTCTAACACATCACATCAAATCCAACCCAAATCCAACCCAAACCCACCAATAAGTAAAAAAATGTACTTTTTTAGTACATGCCAAACCAACCCTAAGTTTCAAGTCATTCTGTCCATCAATAACTTTAATTGAAATTAGCATGAAAATATATGGAGTAGTAAGTTATTCAAGTTTTATTTGATAATTTAACAAGTTTAAAATTGTGTTTAAATTTGATTTGTTTTTATAATGAGTCAATTTTAAATGAGATTTGAGTAAAACTCGATTAGTTTGATTTGTTGTAGTGCATATAAATTTATGGAGCTAAATAGTACGTTAATAGTCAAACTTGACTTTAAAAGCTTATTGAGCTTAAAATTATGTTTAAGTTTGATTTATTTATATATTGAGTTGATTTTGAGCGAACTGAACACGAGTTAAATTTGAATAGTTTGGTCCATTTAATAACTGTAATAGAAATGACCGAATTTTCTCAAATGGTAAAAATTCACATTTAGAGGCTTTAGTTTTGTGCACAAAATTACAATTTATAGAAGTTTAGTTCCCACATGGCAGAATCATATATTAAGGTGTAAATTATTGAGTTAAACATTTCAGATTGGTTTGATTATAAGAACCAAATCGGTATATAATTTCACAAATTTAAAAAATAAGAGTTACGGGTATGAACCCGAAGTAAGGAAATATGAAAATGACTGATAAAGGTGTAAAGTATACAAAACTTTAAGGTGAAATAATAACAGAGAAAGATGTGTAATTGTAGATGCTTAAATTTTTATGTGTCTTAATTATCGTCTGATTAATTAAGAAAAATAAATTTTTTTGATTGGTCAAAATTAAGATGGTCAAAATTTTCAAATGGATATAGGTCTTACCAAAATAATGGATCTTAACCTATTTTAACAATTGGGTCGACCCAAATGTGTAGGGTCCATGAAAATATTTTATCAAAATTTAGTGGAATAATTCAAATTTAAATTTGATTGCAAATCATGTCCATAAATTAAAAAATAAATTGTTATTTTCTTGAAAATTCAAATCAATTTTGGAGTTTCTAAAATTGATTCTTCCCTCTTAAGCCTATAAATAGAGAGGAGATGTGGACATTCTTTGGCTAATAATCTTGCAAGCTCTTAAGCAATCTTGAGGCTGCCAAATTCTCCTTTTAAAATTTTCTGTAAAGTTTCTTAAACTTAGAAGAAAGGATCAAGCATTTCAAACTTATGCCAATCCTTTCAAATTACAAATACAAATTACAAATACATATAAAATAATAAAATAATACAAATATTTTGTTCATGTTATTTCAAGGAAAATAAAATTCATCTTCTTTAGTTTAACTCACATAAAAAATTGAGTTATTTTATTTATTTATTTATTTATTTATCGTGTATTTTTAGGGATATTTATCAATAAATCTCATCTCACAAACAAGTATTCTAATTAGTTCCAAGTTTTTTTTTCTATTAATCTATTAAGTCTTATTTGTGGAGAGTTAAGTCCTATTAGTGGAGAGTTCCTCTTCGTGTAGTCCTATTTTTTTTTAAAATTTTTTATTTTAGTAGTGTTTTAGTAGACAACTATACCTTTTTATTAATGTGACATGTATGATGTGATACTTCAATATGGCAAGTATTAATGTGACACTCCATAAAAACTAAAAACTCCATACCTTTCCAAAATATGACAACGTGGTAGGTGTGATGTGCCACTCCAAGACTTTTACTATAAAAAAACTAAAAACTCGTTAGTGCATTTTTTTTAAATGTGACAACATGCGGCTATAATTTGACATTTTAAGACTTTTACTCCAAAAAATTTAAAAATTTCTTAGTGTATTTTTTTTTTCAAATGTAACAACGTGGCGGGTATGATATGACACTCTAAAAAAACTAAAAACTTCTTAGTATACTTTTTCCAAATGTGACAACCCGACGGTTATGATGTGATGCTCTAAAAAAATAAAAAAATTTTAGTATATTTTTTTCAAATGTGACAACGTAGCGAGTATGATGTGACACTCTAAAAAAAATAAAAGCTCCTTAGTGTACTTTTTCCAAATGTAAAACGTGACGGGTATGATGTGACACTCTAAAAAAATAAACTCTTTAGTATATTTTTTTCAAATGTGACATTTGACACTTCAACGTGACGTGTTTGATGTGACATTCTAAAAAAATTAAAAATTTTTTAGTGTACTTTTTTTAAATATGACATTCCAACATGGCGGGTATGATGTGACATTAAAAAACTCCTTGGTGCACTTTTTTCAAATGTGACACTCCGATGTGGCGGGCCAATGAGTCATTACATATTTAAAAGGACTAAATAAATCACAAGAAAAAATATAAGACTATATAGATTTCAAGTTCAAAATATGGGACTTATTGGTCAATCTCTCCATTTTTTAAGGAATTTTTTTAATATTTTAAGTATTTTTTTTAAATTTTTTTTAGATATACCTAATCTAGATATACTTGAGAAGTATAATATTTTGTATTTAAAAAAAAAATAAAATTTACCAAATACAAAAAAATAAAAAAAAATTCAATATATTATCTTATTTTGTTGTATTCAATGGATTTTTTAAAAGTCTTTTGTACAAATTTTATACTTTTTAAATATATCTAGATTAAATTGATCCAATTTACATATAATGATAGAAATAAAAATGAAAAATTATATTCATATATAAAAATTTATACAAAAAAAAAAAAAATCATAAAAATGTTGTGATAGTGATATTGTTGTAAATATAAATCATGTTTATGGATATTTTGTTTTAAAGTGAAAAGTCACAATTAAACTATATTATTGTATTTAAAAATTCTATATAAAATTTATATATATATATATCATTACTCAATAAGAATTTTTTTCAAGTAAAATTTAATGATGAAAAATTGTAAAATGTAGTCACGATAATAGGAAGAAAAAATGGTAGAAAAATGGTAAGATGGTCATTTAAAAAATTTTAGAGTATGACATCAACAATTTGAGGGACAATTTATAATGAGATTACAAATCTCAAGAAAAGAAAAATAATTTTTCAAATGTGAAGGAAGAATTTGTATTAAACAAAAATCTTAGGGGGTGTTAGTATAATTTACCCATATATATATACATGGCTCAAAGTATAATTCTAATATGAATCGATATTTGGATATTTTTGGGCAGAATCGAACTAGTTAGTAATTTAAACTTTTTAAATTTTCACGTTTTTAACTGTAAAATTACTAAATATGTTTATTTTAATCAACTTATCAACTAAACTCATTCAAATTTTCTTTTGACATACTTCATCAAAGATATGATTTAATCAATTTTAAATTTGAAACGTTTGTTTTTCTCATAAATATTTGTAAGTAATAACTATAATTAATAATATTTTAGCTGGAATTCATATATTTAAAAAATAACCATCAATTAATTTTAAATAATTCATTATATCAATAAAATAAAAATAAAAAATTAAGTGCCCTTTTTAGCAAGTATAATAACAAAATAAAATAAGACTAAGATATGTAAAGTTAATCACTAATTTATAATTTTTTTTGAGAACTCATTAAGAATTGAAAATTTTCCACTCTTTTTTTTTTTTTTTTTATAGATAAATTACAAATACACCCTTTAAGATTTGATTAAAATACAAATCATCTTCTGTGATTTTAGAAATTACATTCCACCTCATGAGATTTTAATTTCATAACAAATCACCTATTTTATTAACAAATCATCAAGTCAGTTAACAGATTTTAATTATGTTATAAATATGTTTTAATTAATAATTTAAGTAATTTTATTATTATATAGAAGAATAATTATGATTTTTTTAATTAATTCTGTTAAATAAAAAATTTTAATAATAAAATATTTATAATTTTTTAAATTATAAAAAATAATTTATACTTTAAAATAAATTTTATGAAGTGTATTCGTAATTTCTCCTTTTCTTTTTGACCGCTCTCTAATATGTTACACAAGGAAAAAGGATGTCCGGATCCTCTACCGTGCAGTCCTTTTAAAACGACGTAGGATGGAAGCAAGGCTACACTTGATAATTATTTTGGTCCATAGGTCATGAAATCACGGCTCAAAACAATTGGTGAAAGTTTAAGAACCCATAATGTGTTTGATCTAAATGTGAAGATAACCCAGTTGGGAAAATGGGGTCGGATCGAAGAAGCTGCCAAGATATTCAACCAAATGCTCCATCCCAACACTGTAACCTACAATTCCATGATCTCTGCTTACGCTAAAAATGGAAGAATAAAAGATGCACGCCAACTGTTCGAGAAAATGCCAAGCAGAAACTTGGTTTCTTGGAATGCCATGATCGCCGGGTACTTGCACAATGACAAAGTTGATAAAGCACGTGAACTGTTTGATAAAATGCCCCAGAGGGACGCCTTTACTTGGTCTTTGGTGATAACTTGTTATACTCGTAATGGGGAGCTCGAAAAGGCTAGAGAATTGTTCGATTTGTTTCCTGATAAGATGAACCCGGTCTGTTGGAATGCAATGATTTCCGGGTATGCGAAGAACAGACGGTTTGATGATGCTAGGAATCTTTTTGATGAAATGTCCGATAAAGATTTAGTTTCGTGGAATTCAATGCTCGCTGGGTACACCCAAAATGGTGAAATGTCTCTGGGTTTGAAATTTTTTGAAGGAATGGCCAAGAGGGATGTGGTTTCGTGGAATTTAATAGTGGATGGGTTTGTGGAGGCAGGTGATCTGGATTCGGCTTGGCAGTTCTTCCAGAGGATTCCTAACCCAAACATTGTCTCTGAAGTCACAATGCTTTGTGGGTTTTCTAGGAATGGTCTAATTGAGGAGGCTAGGAGACTCTTTGATCAAATGGTTGATAAAAATGTGGTTTCTTGGAATGCAATCATAGCCACTTATGTCCAGGACCTCCAAATCGAGGAGGCGATAAGGTTATTCGCACAAATGCCTGAGAAGGATGCTGTATCATGGACTACCATGATTAATGGATTCATTCGCATTGGTAAGCTGGATGAAGCTAAGCAGTTATTGGGTAGAATGCCTTACAAAAATGTTGGAGCCCAAACTGCAATGATCTCTGGATATGTACAGAATAAAAAAATTGATGATGCTCGTCAAATTTTCAATAAGATAGGCACCCGAGATGTTGTTTGTTGGAACACTATGATTGCAGGCTATGCTAACTGTGGAAGAATGGATGAAGCTTCAAATTTATTTAAACAGATGCTCCGAAAGAACATAGTTTCGTGGAATACTATGATTTATGGTTATGCTCAAGCAGGTGAAATGGACAAAGCATGTAAAATTTTTGAGGAGATGGGGCAGAGGAATATAGTTTCTTGGAATATCCTAATTTCAGGTTTTACCCAAAACAGTTTATACATTGATGCACTAAAAAACTTTTCATTGATGGCAAGGGACGGTAAGAGACCCGATCAATCCACATTTGTTTCTGGACTAAGTTCTTGTGCAAATCTTGCTGCTTTGCAAGTTGGGAAACAACTTCACCAAGTTGCTATGAAAAGCGGTTATTATGCGAATGACTTGTTCGTCAGTAATGCCTTGATCTCTATGTATGCCAAGTGTGGAACGATTTTGAGTGCTGAATATGTATTCAATGATATTGATAGTGTTGATGTTATATCGTGGAATTCGTTGATTGCTGGGTATGCTGCAAATGGATATGTGGAAGAGACGATTAAACTCTTTCGGGATATGGTAGTCAAAGGGGTGATCCCTGATCAGGTTACTTTTGTTGGACTTCTATCGGCATGCAGTCATGGTGGACTAATCAATAAGGGTCTGGATTTGTTTAGGTCCATGACCGAGGAGTACAATATAGAACCTTTGGCCGAACACTATGCTTGCATAGTTGACTTGCTCAGCCGCGTGGGTAGATTGGAAGAAGCCTTTGAGATGGTGAGAGAAATGAAAATCGAGGTCAATGCAGGAATATGGGGTGCTTTACTCAGCGCTTTGTCGATACACAACAAAAAATTTGAGATTGCTCAGGTTGCTGCGGAGGAGCTTTCGAAAGTAGAACCTCGTAAAACTTCAAATTATGTGCTTTTAGCAAATATTCATGCTGGGGCAGGGCGATGGGACGAGGTTGAAAGGGTGAGGATGGCAATGAACGAGAGGGGAGTGGAGAAGCAACCTGGATGCAGCTGGATTGAGGATCAAAATCACCTTCATGTTTTTCGCTCTGATGACGACAATGGAGTTTTGCAGCAACGACAAGCCGATATGGGCAATACATTGAAGACTTTAACTGCACAGATGAAAACCTGCAGTGCAAGTTCTCTTCATTCTCATACGTATTATGATTGATTATGCGTTGTTGCTAAACATGTAAATGAATTTTCACTTATTGATACCGCACACAATACACTTGCAAATGTAAATCTTAAATTTTTTTTTTTTTTTTTGTGTGGATATTATTTAAAATTCTTTTGACTTTATATAAACTTGCCATTATTTGGTTTTTAACACCGTAGTGCTCGTTACATTTTACATGATGTAAATGTTTAGGTTAGATGAGGGATAAAACAGAGGGAAAAGTGAAATATACATATTTCATTTTTTACATACATTAAGCCATTTTGGTTGGTCTTAGTTACATAAATGCTGTATACCCATAAAAAATACAGTGTTTAGAATTTAAATTTAACGTGGTGTGACTCACACTTGGTATAAATCTGATTTACACGCAAGATTTTCGGCATTTTCCCCAAAATGCTCATTACATTTTACATGTAGTAAATGTTTGGATCAAAAGATTTATTAAAAAAAAAAAAGAAAAGAAAAATGAATAAAATATAAATTTTTTAATTTTTTTTTTCTTTATTTACAAATTCTTTCCAAACTCTTTATTCAAACACAATCTAAAAAAGTAGGAGTATAACTGTTCATTCACAAATATTCTTGCAATCCACTCATCTCATGCGATGGTAGTATAAGGGACATATGGACCATATTGAACGTATCAACCATATTATAGTTTTAATCCCAGACATTGCACTAATTGGGGAAAGCAATAAGGAAAAGGAAATTGTTATTATTATATATCACATCAGTCCTTACTAGCCTCCTGGTGTATAACTTATCCATGTTCCGCATGCCAATCTCAGTGGAAAAGGAATTAGATAGGATCCAATGTCGATTTTTGTGGGTGATAGTGAGTGTGTAAAGAAACTCCATATGGTTAAATGGGTATAATTATGATGGATAAGGAAATGGGAGGGTTAGGGATAAGGAGATTGAGAGAAATGAATGACTCTTTGCTATTAAAATGGTGGTGGAGATTTGGGGTGGAGAAGGATTGTTTATGGAGAAAAGTAGTTTGCAGTGTATATGGGATTGATGAGAAATGTTGGCTACCATCAGTGCCTCTATTAAATTCAACTGCAGGACCATGGAAGGAAATTGTGCAGGTGGAAAGAAAAAATCCTTATATGTTCAGCCTATTTGTGGAATATTTATGCTTTTCTTTGGGAGATGGTAAAAGAAAGTCTTTTTGGAATGATAAATGGTTGAGAGGAGGTGGGTCTTTAAAAGATTTGTTCCCAAGGTTGTCCCAACTGAGAGTAAATAAACAAGGGTGTGTGGCAGATTTTATGAAGCATAGAAATGAAGTGGTTGTCTGGAAGCTCTTTTTCAGAAGAACCCTCTTTTCATGGGAGGAAGAAGAGGTGAGAAGAATTAAAATTCTGTTAAACACAGAGGTTGTAACAAGGCAGAGGTAGATTGATACAATCCAATGGAAGCTTGATTCCGATGGCTCGTTTTCTGTCTCAACACTTTGTTACAGGTTTGAAGACTCTTTGGGATCGAGAGTTAAGGTCCTAAAATTAGTCTGGAACAATGCAGCCCCTCCCAAAGTGTAATTTTTTGGGTGGTTAGCGTGGTGTGGCAGGGTAAAATCTGTAGATCATCTCATGAGGATGGGAATAATCACTAATCAAGAGGATGGTTTGTGTAGGTTTTGTGGTAGTATTGTTGAATCAACTGACTATGTGTTGATATGGTGTGATTACGTTTGGAGGATTTGGGCAGAAATAATGAAGTGGTGGGGATTGGTTTGGGCGGCACCAGATACAGTATGTTCCCTACTTGAGTGGTGGCAAAGCTGGTAGTACAAAAAGTGAAAAAGGTGGTTTGGGAAGTAATTCCTTGTGCAGTTATATGGTCTGTTTGGGGACTTAGATTCCAGTGTATTTTTAACAATATGATCAAATTGGGAAGAGCTAACTGACTTGATTAAGTATCGTGTGGTGCTTTGGGTTAGCTTAAAGCCTGAATTGAGAGCAATGTCGATCATAGAGTTGCTTTCTTGTCGTCAAAATCTGTCATGATACTTATAGTGTCATGTTTGAGGACAGATAATCTGAAGGTTGCAGAGGAGCTGGAAGTTAAAAGGGTGTTCTTTGCTCTACTAAAGACAATCTGTCATGCTTTGATTTGCTGGTGCTGTTCTTTGGTCTAACAAGGGGATTTTCTGTTTTGATGCTGTTTCATTAGGGTAGAGGCTGCATTGGACACCCAGGCTAAATGTGCTCAAGGTGGGATCTCATTGGTGGAAGCCTCTGCTGTGTTTTATTGGATTGAGCAAAGAAGTGGAGGTGACCATTTGTGGCTGCTGCTGCTGATGTGTGCCTTATGTTTTTGCTGCTGAACTGGGCTGGTTTTTTGCTTTACTTTTGCAGCTGTGGTGGGCTGGATTGGTTTGACATTTTGGGTGTATTTCTGTTTTGCATTCCTTGCTCCTTGTTTGTCTTTTGTTTGGTTACTCACCAAACTTGGCTAGCATATGATTGGACTTGCATTTCGGTGCCAACGTAGTTGGGATGATTATGTTATGCTATGATACTTTTTGTAGTTGTCTCCCTTTATTAATGTTTTTCGTTGTATGTATATGCTTATGATTCATCAATAAATTTTTTTTTCTTTTGCTGATAAAAAAAAAAAAAAAAAAAAAAGTAGATGACATGAATTAAAACATGTTTATGATTATTTTTTTGGTAAAAACAAAATTATAAACCATGTTTGGTACATATTTTTAATAATATATATATTTGCAAAAAAGTGAAAGGAGTGATCGGTGGTGGTTGAAGGTGATTGTCGACAGTAAGAAATAATGACTGAATGTGGTTACTGGCCACTAGAGTTGATGGCTGATGGTTGGAGATGGCAACCGATTACTAGAGGTTATGATCGAAAGTGATTTTTCAACAATGGATGGTGATTGAAGGTGATTGTTGTCGATGGAAGGTGACCGGAGGTGGGGTGATTGAACATGGTAGCCAATGGTGGTGATGACCAAGAGTAGGTTGGGAGAGAAGAAAGAATGAATAGATTTTTATTTTCATTTTTCTAAATAAGTGAAACCTACTTTTTTTTATTACAAAAATTTAATAAATTATTTAGAAGATAACGAATGAAATTCTATATACCCATTTTAAAATTTTGTAAATATGAACAAAAAGAACTTTTAAACATAACAAGATAAACCCTTCGTAATTGTTAAATCCAAAACAACATCACATCATGCAAACCAATGACATTTGTTTACATCAAGCAAATAGAACACATGATACATTATCAGATTAGTCAGGAAGTTAAGAGGCGAATCTCATAAAATGGAAAAGTTATTTGGTAGTCTTGAGTATAATTAAGTGCTGCTAAAAACTGTTGTAATTGGTGAAAAAGAAAAAGAAAAAAAAAAGAGAGAATAGAATCACAACTTTGTATATTGGGGTATGAAAAATAGTAAAGGACCTTGACATTTGCTAATTAATGAACATATAATGCCCTGACTTGATAGTTTTTCCATAAAATATCAAATAAACATTATTGGTAAAGATTTAATTCGAGAAACAGCTATTGACTTGTTTAACCCTAGAGTTATGAACTTTTGGATCTTGTTCTTTTTCCCATAAGTTTTCCATCATAGATAAAAGCATCTACTATCTACCATCTATTACTATTTTAAAAGAACAAAGAGAATTTCAGTGTTTTTTACACTTTTTATTCTCAACAAAAAGACAGAGACCTAGGTGAAATGTTTTTGTTTGATTTTTTATTTCTTTAGTTTTGGTTGGATTTCTTTGACATTTGATTATGTTGTTCACAAGAAAGAAAAAAAAACTAATTAGGATTGATATGGGTAGGCCCATAAGGGCCACGGCCCACCATGAGTAAACCCAGGCCCACCATTTAAACCCCATTGCATAACCCGGTTGGTAGAACTCAGCATCACTGGATGCCAGCTGGACAGAAAAGGCCAATGATATTTGGACACACGGCAGAGTCAGGCGCAGGCCACATCAGCAGACAAAGATCTGCAAAGTTATTGCCACAAAGACATCACCATTAATGCAATCCATCACAAAGATTTATTGCGATAGCACCACTCGCCGAACAGACCCCCTTACTGAACAAGGCAAGCTATGACACAAAGCTTTTCGGCGGTGAGGGCAAGTCGACAGACAAATAAATGATTACTGGAGATATAAGCAAAGATGAAGGACAAGAAGAAGGTTAAGTTTTCCATCCTCTCTCTCTCTCTCTCTCTCTACACTTTGTTCATCACCTTTTCTAATTCACACGCCGAGGGTTCACAGGGGACTACCCGTTCCCGATTGGACTTGCTTGAGGTTATCCAAAGGCGTGAGGAGCTTGGATCGGTCCAACCCATTCACGAGGACTCATCAGATCGGTTGGCGCGTCTGTGGGAACCGGTTTTATCCGTGCGCCATTGTGTTCATTGTCACGAGACCCTCTTTTCAAAGAACCTTTTTACCTCATCCACACGTGCATGGTAACGACCAGATCCATGGCTTCCCACCATAATGCGCCGATCACCGCACGACCTCCCAATCCAAACAACCCACCACAAGATTTCATCGAGCTCACCAATAGCATCAACCGTATGGCCGAACAAAACCAGCCTTAATCAACGCTCGCTTCCAACGAACCTCCCTATTCCTCCACCACCTCCAGATATTCCACCCCATCCGAACAAGTTCCGTGACATAACGCCCCACAACCCAATCCTCCCAACTCGGGGGGCTTGCAACCCCCTCACCCACATATACATCCTCCTCCTCCACTCCCACGCCCACCAGCCATAGCCCCAGCTCCTGAGGGAGAAGCCAGCAGCGTCCAGCATCTATCTCCCTCTGGTGGTGACAACATTCCCTTTGGGACGCCAACTCCGAGCCATGAAACTCCAACTCCAAGGGGTCATGCAAAACATCCAACATAAGCCCTCCACTAGAGCAAACTCCCCTTTCGTCGCCTCTATCCGAGACAAACCCCTACCCCCCAAGTTCAAAATGCCTACCATCGACCCTTTGAGAACAACCGACCTTGATCACCGGAGACCTCAGTACCCTCATGATCCTCCATGCTTTCCCCGACGAAATCATGTGCCGAGCCTTTCCGTGACGAGAAGGGTCGGCCGCTATGGTTCACCATTGCCACCAGATTCGGTCTCCACCTTCCAACACCTCGGCGACTCCTTCCCGAGCCACTTCATTGGGGCCCAACGCCACGACGCCCAATGACCCAACTCCCGAACATCCGCGACCGGGGAGTCATTGCAGCCTTTTGTCACTCGCTTCAACACCTTACAAGTTCTTGAAAATGACGATAAGGTCATCCTCACAAATTTTCATGGCCGGCTCATGGGTCATCCGATTTCCTCTTCTCTATCCAAGAACCCCCGACGTCCATGGCGCCTTTGCTCTCCAAAGCCCAAAGTACATGAACGCCGAAGATTCTCTAGCCGCTTCTAAGAAGACTCCACGACTAAGTATCCGCCCCAGAGAAAAGAGAAAAGACCAAGAACCCAAGAACACTCGCATCATAACCAAACATCCCGCTTATACCGACGACCCTCGCGTCGGCACCTCCTGCACTTCGGTCGGTTCGAGCGATATACACCCCTCAATACTCCCATGGAATAAGTCCTTAACCAGATCCAACGGGACTACCCCCTCAAGTGGCCTCTTCCTCCACGGAACCCTTCCAACCGTAAAGACCAGTCCAAATATTGCCGTTTTCACCAGGGTCATGGCCATAACACCGACGCTGGCATCAGCCTCAAAGATCAAGTGGAGACCCTCATTCGCCAGGGGCGCCTGAGCCGATTCACAGATACCCGCCCTCAGCAGAGGCAAAGGACCGAGCCCCACAGAGACAATCACAGGCATACCCCTCCACGGCGACCAGCTCAACCAGACCAGGGGCATGACCGACCCCACCAACAACCTCGGCCTCAAGGTAATCCGCCTCCGCCAGTTGGTGAAATCAGAGTTATTTCAGGTGGTCTTGCTTGTGGCGGACCATCTCGCTCAGCTCAGAGGGCAGAGCTTAGAAAGATACGACAGGGCTCAGACAAGACAGTTGCCACGGTCGACCGACCTCCCAAGCAACCCAAGCAGTGGACAGAGCCCATTACCTTCACGGACGCCGACTGTGCAGGCATCCGTTATCCTCACGATGACCCCCTTGTCATCTCCACTGTCTTGTCCAATTATAAGGTCAGACGAGTCCTCATTGACAATGGCAGCTCGTCGGACATCATTTTCCTCAATTGCTTCCGCCAGCTGAAGATCGGGGAAGAAAGCCTGTCCCCACTCCAAACCCCTCTGGTTGGCTTCACCGGCGACCGGGTGACCTCTATCGGCTCCATTGACCTCCCCATCACCATTGGAGAATACCCGCGGCAGACCACGAAGTTGCTTACTTTCCTTGTGGTTGATTGTCCCTCTGCTTACAACATCATCCTCGGCCGCACCGCCCTCAATGCCTTCCAAGCCATCACATCCACCTACCACCTCGCCCTCAAATTCCCTACTGATTTTGGGGTCGGAACGGTGAGAGGAGAACAGACTGTCGCTAGAGAATGTTATGTGGCCTCACTTAAAGAGGTCAAACTGAAGGAGGCAATGATCATTGAAGGACTTGACGTCCGAGATGAGGACGAACTGATCAGAGGCGAACCTGTGGAGGAACTCGTCGAAGTTAACATCGATCCCACCGACCCACTCAAAACTGCTAAAATCGGTACCAATCGCTTTCCCAAGCCAAGGCCGACCACCGCCTTCGATCAACACAGAGCGTCTTCGCCTGGACTCATGCAGACATGCCAGGCATCGACCCCTCTTTCATAACCCACCGCCTCAGTATCGAGCCTCATTTCCGACCCTACCGACAAAGGCAGCGTATTTTCCATCCAGAACGCAACAATCTCATAGCTGCGGAGGTTGACAAACTTCTCGAGGCCCAGTTTATCCGAAATGTGGATTATCCTAAGTCATCCAACGTGGTCCCGGGTCATAAAAACAATGGCAAGTGGCGTCTGCCGACTACTCGACTTGAACCGAGCTTGTCCCAAAGATAGCTATCCTCTCCCCCGCATTGATCTACTGGTCGATGCCACGGCCGGTCATCAAATGCTCAGCTTCATGGATGCTTTTTCAGGGTACAACCAAATCGTGATGCACTCATCCGACCAGGAATACACATCGTTCATCACCGACCGGGGCACCTACCACTACCGTGTCATGCCGTTGGGACTAAAGAATGCTGGGGCCACCTATCAACGTCTAGTCAATACCATCTTCCACCATTAGATCGGCCAGAACATGGAAGTGTATGTGGACGACATGCTGGTTAAGAGCAAACTCTCCACTGACCACCTCTCCGACCTACGAGAGACTTTTGCCACACTTCGCAAATATCAGATGAAACTCAACCCAGAGAAGTGTGCATTTGGTGTAGGATCCGGCAAGTTCCTGGGTTTCATGGTCAGCCAGCGCGGCATCGAGGCCAACCCTGAGAAGATCAAGGCCCTGATTGAGATGCAGTCACCCAAGACCGTTAAAGAGGTCCAAAGGCTCACTACAGAGTGGCACTCTCAACCGCTTTCATCTCCTGCAACGGATAAGTGCCTACCATTTTTCAAAGTCTGCATGGAGACTTTTGAATGGACAACAGAATCAGAAGAAGCCTTTCAACAGTTGAAACAGTGCATGGCCAATCCTCCCATTCTCTCACAGGCAATCACCCGCGAGCCCCTCTTCCTCTACCTAGCAGTATCAAGCACCGCAATCTGGCAAAGACTCATCGAGAGGATACTCGATCCAACGGCCGGTCTACTACATCAGCCGGGCCCTCAGGGGAGCGGAGTAGAACTACCCCCTAGTAGAAAAGCTGTCCCTGGCCTTGGTCACTGCCTCCAGGCGACTTCGCCCCTACTTCCAAGCCCATTCCATAGTGGTTCTCACCGACCAGCCCCTGAAGAAGGTCATGCAGCAACCCGAGCTCTCAGGAAGACTAATGCAGTGGTCAGTGGAACTAAGCCAATTCGACATCTCTTATCGCCCCTGGACAGCAATCAAAGGGCAAGCCATAGCCGACTTCATCTTGGAATTTACCAATCCAAATTTCACCACCAACCCTCCACCCCCACCAACTCCTCCAGAGCCCGAAGATCCTCATTGTTGGACACTCAATGTTGACGGCTCGTCCCACAGGGAAGGGAGCGGGGCTGGCCTCATTCTCACATCCCCCGAAGGGGGTTATTTCAAATGTGCCCTCCGCCTCTTGTTTGCGGCCAGCAACAATGAGGCCGAATACGAAGCATTGATAGCAGGACTTCGTCTAGCCAAAGACATTGGTGTTAGCCACATCCGCGTGTTCAGTGACTCCCAACTTATCGTCGGCCAGATCACGGGTGAATTCGATGCCAAGGATATCACAATGCGGACTTACAGGGACATGGCGCTCACCCTTGTTCGTCTCTTCAACACCTTCCAGGTCAGACACATACCTAGGGCGGAAAACTCCAAAGCAGATGAGATGGCTCAGCTGGTCTCCGCCGACCAATCCGACCTCAGCCATGGAGTTCGCCTCGAATACCTGACTCACCCGGCTATCTCACTCGACCAACAAGAAGTGCAATTCCTTCAGACGGAACCCATCCCTTGGGCATCTGACATCTTCCTCTTCTTAACCACTAGAGAACTCCCAGATGACCAACAGCAGGCTGCCAAGGTCAGAGCGCGGTCGGCTAACTACATCCTGGTCGACGGCGTCCTTTACAAGCGCGGCTTCTCACGACCATACCTGCGATGTCTCAAATCACCAAGCAACCTATGTAATGCAAGAGATCCATGAAGGAATCTGGCAATCATAATCATTCGGTGTGTCTTCAGACACAAAGTACTTTCAGACAGCTACCGCCGACCCTCCACGAAGATGCCTCTGATTCCGTGCTGAAATGCGACAAGTGTCAGCGCTTCGCCAATATCCCCCATGCTCCTCCCATTGACGATCACTGCACTCTTACCCGCTCGCCAAATGGGGTATCGACTGTTGGCCACTTCCCAATCGGGTCGAGGCTGACCAAATTCGCAATTGTTGCCATTGATTACTTCACCAAGTGGGTCAAGCGAACCCTCGCCACAATCACCGGCGGAACACCACCAAGTTTATCTGGCAATCGATTGTCTGCAGATTTGGCACCCCTCAGGCCATCGTCTCCGACAACAGCAAACAGTTCGACAACGCTAGATACAGGAAATTTTGTGCAGATCTCCAAATTCAACCATGCTTCTCTTCCCCCGGTCACCCCTAAGCAAATGGCCAAGTTGAGGTCACCAACCGCTCTCTCCTGAAGATCATCAAAACTAAGCTCGAAGCTGCTAAAGGCCTTTGGGCTGAGGAACTGCCACATGTACTCTAGGCCTACCGCACCCTTTGCCGAACTTCTCTGGGAAACCCTTTTAAACAACATCTGAGGCGGTCATTCCTGTGGAAGTCGGTCTGCCCACCCCCAGGGTCTTACATCTGGATCTCGCTTCAGCCGAAGAACTCCGTCGAGCAGACCTGGATCTCATCGAAGAGCTCAGAGAGACTACTGCTGTCAGATTGGCTTCGTACCAGCAGAAAATGAGAACACACTACAATCGCAGAGTCCGACCACGGGAGTTCTCTACTGGTGACCTTGTCTTGAGAGAAGCAACCCTTGCCACAAAGAATCCAACCGAGGGCAAGTTAGCAGCCAAATGGAAGGGGCCCTACGTGGTGAAGGCCTGCCCACGGCCGGGCACTTACCGACTTCAAGTTATGGATGGCCGAGAACTTCCCCATCCCTGGAATGCTGAATATCTGAAGCGTTACTATCAATGATTCCTCACTTTTGTATTGTCAAAATTGTTGTATTTTCCTTTTTCAATACATAATACAACTATCGACTGGAGTTGCAACTTTCTATAATTCAACTGTCTGAATGTAGCTTCCATGATACTTCCATTTGCAGCGCCTCTGTCAAAAGCCTCAGTCCGACCTGAGCACCTACAAAAGCCTCAGTTCGACCTGAGCACCTATAAAAGCCTCAGTCCGACCTGAGCACCTACAAAAGCCTCAGTCCGACCTGAGCACCTACAAAAGCCTCGGCCAGACCGAGCACTTTCAAAAGCCTCAGTCCGACCTGAGCACCTACTAAAGCCTCAGTCAGACCTGAGCACTTTCAAAAGCCTCGGCCAGACCGAGCACTTTCAAAAGCCTCAGTCCGACCTGAGCACTTTCAAAAGCCTCAGTCAGACCTGAGCACTTTCAAAAGCCTCGGCCAGACCGAGCACTTTCAAAAGCCTCAGTCCGACCTGAGCACCTAAAAACGCCTCAGTCCGACCTGAGCACCTACAAAAGCCTCGGCGGAAGGCACTTTCAAAAGCCTCGGTCAGGCTGAGCACCTACAAAGCGCCTCGGTCAGGCTGGCACCTACAAAAGCCTCGGCGGGACCAGGCACTTTCAAAGCCTCGGTCAGGCTGAGCACCTACAAAAGCCTCAGCCCGACCTGAGCACTTTCCTAAGCCTCAGTCAGAACCAGACCTGAGCACCTTTAACAGCCGCAGTCAGAACCAGACCTGAGCACTTTCAAAAGCCTCAGCCAGACGTGAGCATTTTCACAAACCCCAGTCGGACCTATGAATGAAAGCTCATAAAGCAAAACACTCAGTCACGGTCTGACGCCTAACCACTTTTTCAAAATAATTTGACACTTAGTCATATTTTAAAGGTGTCTTCCCATATTTCATTCGCAAATCACATCTCCAACATTACATTTCAATCTACTTCCATGTTCATTCAATTTGAAACATTACTTTCTAGATTCCCCTCACACTTAAACAAATTTGCTCTCTCACTCTGTATTGGAAAATTCCTTATCCTATTCTGACTTGGATTTTGGGCATAACTTTAGTTTCACCCTGCTTTACTGCCTGGCACAAGCGTTTGCTGAAAGCATTAGTGCACAACATACTCACAAGAAAAACAAACTAGACCAAACCAACACAAAGGGAAACATACTCGAATCATCAATTAGAACCATAAATACCATTTTATTCATTCAAACATGTGTGTACAAATTACTTACATCCTTTTCAAAAAAAAAAAAAAAAAAAAAAACAACAAAAAACAAACAACAAGTTCAAATTCACATTCAAACTTATCTCAAGTTCATTCTGTCATAAGTTGAATTTTTCCACAAGTTCATTGCTCATTTTTATTCCGAGCTCAATTTTTCATAAGTTGAATTTACCCATGAGTTCATTACCCATTTTCATTACAAACTGAATTTTTCTTTTACATAAGTCCACTGTGTCATGCAGGCAAATTTTTCACTCCATTTCAAACCCACCAAACAAGTAAACACAGTCAATTCCAAGACATAAATATAGTTTTATTCATATGCAGAGTGTGTACATCAGTCTGGCATCATACTTCCAAAACAAAACAAAACAAAACAAAAATGTGTATACAAAAAAAAAAAAAAAAAAAAAGAATACATCCATCCTTCAGCTCACTCCTCCCCCTCACTAGAGATCAGATCTGCTTCTTCTATCCCCTCGTCCAGGGGGGTCTGGGCCACATCATCCTCTTCAACCACCACTCTACTAAAATCGAGCTCTGGGAACAGTTCTTCAGCCTTGCGCTTGAACATTTTCCACCATTGTCCCGAAGATCTGCCATTTCATGCTTATAGAAGTCCGACTGCTGGAAGCTCGCAATCACTTCAGACTCAGCCCTCCCAGCAGTCGTCTTCGATGGGCCAGCCCCCCCAGTCTCCTCCCTCGCTAAGCTATTGGCCACCGCAGCATCAATGGCCACCTGAAAATCTGGCGACGCCTTGAACTGTTCCACAGCCGCGATGCACAGATCAGGGTAGGCAGCCCTCTCCGAGGCCGCCTTCGCCCTCTCCTCGCCCAACTCCTTCATCAAGGCCTCCTTTTCCGCGGCAGCCTTCTCCTTCTCAGCCCCCAACCCCTTTTCCAAGGCCTCTACTTCAGCGATCAACCTCCCCCTCTCAGCTTCGAACTGCTTCTGCAGAGTCTCCCTCTCCACAGTCACCCTATTTAGCTCTGCCCCCAACTCCTTGCGCAGACTCTCCCTCTGCTCCGCCGCCCTGACACGCTCATCTTCCATCTCCTTTTGCAGTTCCTCCAATTTAGCATCTGCCTCGTCCCTCTGCCTGACCAGATCCTCGTTATTATTCATGGCCTCCTCGTGCCGCTCAACGGCCACATCACAAGCCTTTTTGGCCTCCTCCAACCTCTGCCGCTCGCCAGCAAGCTGGAACTCGAGCGACACGACTTGGCGGCGTGCACCCTCCGGCTCAATTTGGCCCTTGCGGCTCGGTGTGCGGTCTTCGATCGGCACTCTCATACATAAGCGGCCAGCCTTGGCCTTGGTCTCCTCAGCCTTCAGCTTGGCGGCCCCTGCTTTCCTCAGGAGAGCCCCCGCCAAGGTGGTCACCTCCATTTGAGCGGAGTATAACCCCCTCAGCAGGTCGGCCTCATTAAATCCACATGCCGACCGCAGGGCTGTTTCATCCACCATCTTCACTAGGCGGTCTGCCGCCGACCTCGCTGGGCCTCCATCTCCCTCCAGTTTCCCAGCTACTGCACGAGCATGGTAAGTCGTGGCACCCAGACCCGCCCCCCTTTCCTGCGGCGCAGAGCCCTTCTGAGTCTGCTCCCTCCCACTTGGCTCAACCCCAGCCAACCTAACTTCTGTTGGCACCACTGAGGTCTCCTCCAACCCCCCACTTGGCTCGCCCCCAGCCTGCCCAGCCCCCACTTGTTCTGCTGGGGCCTTCCCCACCACGCCCACCGTTGGACTGGCTATAACCACTTCGGGGGTGTCCTTTGTCACAAGGACCTCTCCCCCAACTGAGGCGACCGCCCCCTCTGGGGTCTGCTCCACCTCCCCACCCTCCACTTGCTGGGCCAGGCTGGCCCCTTCCGTCCTTGCCTCCTTTCTCCTTTTCTGGGCTGGCTCTTCCCCAACCCGCCTCAACCTCTTCTTTTTCTTCCCTACCCCCAGTGCTTCCATCTCCTTTAACGACCTCTCCTTCAGAGGATCCTTTGGAAGCAGTCGCGGAGCAGACTCGCCCAAACTCTTCTCTCCCAAGGGTTTGGGACGAGGTCGAATCCTCTCCCTCGCCACTGGATGAGGAGGTCGGTCGGCTTGGGCCTCCTTGTACTTCTGGGCTTTCATCAGCATGGCTTGATCTTCCGCCTCTTGTGCTTTTCTTCTCACCTCCAGCTCTGATCGGTCGAGGTCTCCGCCGATCGGTTTTGGGCCCAACCCAGCTTCGAACAGTGCCGACGGCTGAACTAGCTCGTCCCACTTGACCTTTTCCTTTTCCCTCCACTCCTTCACCTTCTTTACTCTCTCCTGCACCGCCGCACCCGCCTTCGACTCCACAAACTTGGTTGGCACCTTCCACGTCGTACGCACTCCAGCCCCGCCAGAGTTGGACACGTAGAACCACCTGGGCCTCCAACCTTTGATCGAAGTTGGTAACCCAGCCACCAAACCCTTCCCCGCCACGGCCTGCAGGGTTACCCAAGTCTCCTGCTGCCCTGAGGCTTTGTAGCAGCAGAAGAACTCATCCACTGTCATGGCCTGCCCTTCAGTCGCCTTTGGCCAGACGCTTGCGCAAGATAGCAAAATCTTCCACGCGTTGGGCATTAGCTGCCCTGGTGCCACCTCCAAGTGGTTGAGCACATCGACCACGATCTGCGGCAGTGGCAATCTCAACCCACCCTTCAACGCCTCCTCATAGAGGGAAAACTCCCCTTGCCTGACATCAGACGGCCTCTCCGCCGACTTTGGTAGCACCAACTCCACCTCCGCCGGGATCTGGTACCTTTCGCGGATAGCCTCCAATTCCTCCGCCGTAATAATGGACCTGTCAGCCCTTGAGTGCCAGTGATCCGGTTCCACCTGGCTGATTGGTTGGTATTTGCTATCACGGCGGAATCGTGAAATCGCACCTTGGTCCTTCCACCCTACGACCAGTCTTCAAGGCCAACTCCACAGCGTCGTCCTCTCCCAGAGGATCCACCCTCACACCCCCAGTTCCTTCTTGAGCCATGTCTATGACGTGCCTGCGTATTGCTTCTGATGCAGGTGCAAGAAAGTTGCAAAAATGTCGCAAAGGGGTATCGTCGGAAACGAAGGAACTAATACTTCGAATATTTTGAGTTTTTGTAAGGAAATAGGTGAATCGTATAATACCAAAAGCCCACGGTTTGCCCGTATTCCAAGGATCCAAATTAATGTTCGCCAGTTTGAAAACTTTTCAAATCATCCGCCAAAACTGTCTCATCAATGCCCATAATAATGCCTTGACGCTTCACTCCTGATCCAACGATTAACCTTTCACCTCCCCCGAAATCCTGACACGTGTATGGTCCTGATACACTGACTTCTACCTCACCTTGTCTTTTCCACTTCAAATCGCCACGTGACACGCCGCCCCTTGAGCCCCGTGCCCTCCTACTCGGCCACCATTACGGTCGACCTCATCCACTCGGCCACCCTTACGGTCACCCTCACGGTCGGCCTCATCCGCTCGGCCACCCTCACGATCGGCCTCATCCGCTCGGCCACCATTACGGTCGACCTCATCCGCTCGGCCACCCTTAAGGTCGGCCTTACTTGCTCGGCCACCCTTACGGTCGACCTCATCCGCTCGGCCACCCTCATGGTCGACCTCATCCGCTCGGCCACCCTTACGGTCGGCCTTACTTGCTCGGTCACCCCCACATTCGACCTCATCCGTTCGGTCACCCTTGCGGTCGGTCTAGTCCACTCGGCCGACCTCACACCCAGCCTGCCAACCGAATTCATCCTCCTTCTCATTATTCCCTTCGTTGGACTAAAGCTGCACTCGGGCATGGGGGACTACTGATATGGGTAGGCCCATAAGGGCCACAGCCCACCATGAGTAAACCCAGGCCCACCATTTAAACCCTATTGCATAACCCGGTTGGTAGAACTCAGCATCACTGGATGCCAGTTGGATAGAAAAGGCCAATGATATTTGGACACACGGGAAGTCGGTATGAGCCACACAGTGAACAAAGATCTGCAAAGTTATTGCCCACAGTACATCACCATTAATGCAATCCATCACAGCATTTATTGCGATAGCACCACTCAGCCGGAACAGGACCTCCTTACCTTGAACAAGGCAAGCTACGACACAAAGCTTTTCGGTGAGGGCAAGTCGGCGAGACAAATAAATGATTACCAGGAGATATAAGCAAAGATGAAGGACAAGAAGAAGGTTAAGTTTTCCATCCTCTCTCTCTCTCTCTCTCTCTCTCTCTACACTTTGTTCATCACCTTTTCTAATTCACACGCCGGAGGGTTCGCCGGGGGACTACCCCGTTCCCCGATTGGACTTGCTTGCAGGTTATCCAGTGGGCGTGAGGAGCTTGGATCGGTCCAACCCATTCACGAGGACTCACTGTATTATCAAGGATGAATAATTTATACTATTATATATGTGGGCACGTGTTTAATAGTGTGATGGCTTCTCCTTCTGTCACGTGAAAAATATTATATTATTCAAAAGTGTGAGCAAGATTTGAACTCAAGATCTTGGATTTCATTAAAAACACTCTTACTGTTTAGACAATATATATATTATAATATTAATTTCTTTATTAGTTGTTTTCATAGTGTATAGGGTGAGAAGGACTGAAAATCACCCAACATTCAAAAATCAAATCAGCATGAAGGGGTATACACTTTTATATCAAGATTTTGAATGTTTAATAAAAATTACACAATTCTAACGATGGACTACAACAACACAATTCAAATCCGGTCCCGAAACGATCCAATCTCATTGTTGCTGTCGCCATATATATCAAGATTATGATTGTAATTGTTTGATGAAGATTGAATTGATGGTGTATGGTCCATATATAAAATAAATCTAGACTGATAATTTTGGAGAAAAAATCTATAATTGTAATTCTTTTTTTTTTTTTTTTTCATTGTGTTACATAACTTTCTAATAAATAAATAAAAAAAGAGCCATGTTACTCAATGGCATTTCCTTTCCATTTTTTCCCTTTGTATGGGTCGGTTGCCTCAGCATGATAAAAAGTTAAAAACCCTAAATGTCAAGCCAACTGAAACTATTTTTGCAGTTACAACTGAGGGTTAAACAGCTCTAATTAAAGTCAATATTTTTGGGTGATTTTAGAAGTTTTTGTTTTGCTATGTAGCAAATACCCTATATGAGTTTTCTTTATGTATGTTTCATGTTAAATCTTTTTAATCTATGAATGGAATTTCTTTTCAGATCCCCAAGGCCATATTTCAATTATCCCTCTCAGCCCTTGCAGGTTAGGCCCTAAAAATCTGACCATTAATCCTAACCTCCCCAACGGGTGATTCTATTTGCACCCAAATAATAAATAAGTACTGTAACAACCCTCGTACTGATTATCGATAACCTACTGAATTACGTACTGATTACTGTTAAACCGAACTGATAATGACTGATAACTGAACTAACCGAAGTACTGACTGGACTGATTGAGATCGAAACTGAAATTGAATAAGTTTATCTATAATGTTGCATTTCTATCTGTTTGATTGATTGATTATCTGTTTGTATTTATGTGTTTAAACTGTTAATTGAAGGCCTTATCGGCGGCCGAATTAGGAACCGTTTAGTGTTTTGTAATCAGAAGAATATTTGTGATTTAATGATATATTTATCTGCAAATCGATTAGGAATGATTAAATTAGATTAAACATTGATATAATGCCAAGATTGACTTAATTACACTTAAGCCACTTAGTGGACCTTTATTCACTATTATCACTTGAGCCTATTCATTTTGAATCAAAGTTTCTCCTCAGCCATTCCTTTAGTGCCCACCGAAATTAGAAGAGAGCTAGAGTGAGAGAGTGACTTCACTTGGAGTATTAAGCTCATCTTGTAGAAATTGCTTGGAATTGGTGTATAACTTGGCATAATCTAGCTTCTTCACCTTGAATTGAGACTTAGGTAAGTGAATTCATTGTCTTCTTGCCATCTTTAAGCTCCATCTTGCATGCATCATGGTTATAGGGAACTTGAGCCTTGATTTTGTTCATAATTGTTGGATTAGAGCTCCATTGTTGCATGCATGCTTGAATTGGTGCATTTTGGAGTTGAGTTCTTGGCTAATGGTCACATGCATGTCCATGTTTGTATATTAGTCCATGTTTTCAAGTCGTTTTGAAAGATTGGAGCTCTTTGGAGCAAGATTTGAAGATTGAATTTGGTTAAAAACTCATGCATGTCATGCTTGCATGTTATTCTTGAAAATTAGTTTGAAATTGAATTTAATTGAAACACCCTTGGGCCTTGATTTCTTAAATTGAGCTTTAAAACGTGTTATTCTATGTGTTTGAAAGAGTTTTCCAGAAAATGGGCCCAAGAGGATCGAGTTGGGAGCATCAAACTTGAGTTTTGAACTTGGAACACAAACCTGGATTTTCCAGAATTTTGATGTCCGCTCGAGTGGGGGAAGTGCCGCTCGAGCGGGGAAATCATGCTCCCAGCATTTTCTTCGACTTGTTTTACAGTCCGCTCGAGCGGAGAAATGAGCGCGCGAGCGGAGAAATCGCGCATCCAGCATCTTGCACCATTCATCAGTCCGCTCGAGCGGTGGAATGTACGCTCGAGCGGGGACCTTTGTTTGCTTGTCCACTCGAGCGGGGAAACCTGCGCTCGAGCGGAGGCCTTGTTTCGCTGAAAATTCTGGAATTGTTTTCTAAGTGTATTTTTGCATCCTCATCCCATTCTAGGCATTCTTAGGCCTAGTTTAAGACATCTTAATGAGGATTTAGACATAGAACCACACCAAGGAAATTTAGGGATTTAATTATCCTTCCCGATTGTGAAACTTAGTGTGTGTTCTATTTGGTTTACTATTTGGGGTTGGCTCTCGGGGACGCGCTCTAGCTGCTACTAGCCCAATCTCTGTGAATAACAATTGTGTAAAGATATGTTCAAAATGGTTATCTTTTGAATCCGAATCAATCGCTTATTGAGCGATATTGTTTATTGAATGAATGTATGTCCTCAGATTCTCAGCATCAGGCATCCTTAGCATCATCGTTATCGTTATAGAGCTCTGTCGGTTCCCTTGTGGAACCATATCATTATTGATCGATGGCCATCATTCTTTGGTTCAGTAGACCCGGTCCTTTGGACCCTCTTGTTTATAGGCTAATGGATGTACCACATATGATTGATTGACTGAAATACTGAAAGACTGAAATACTATTTAATGAACTGATTTTATTACTGTAAGGACATTCATTCATAACCTCTTTACGCTGTATGTTATTCACTGGGCTTTAGCTCACTGTTTATATATATATGTAGGTTCTCAGCTGACCTGGAGCTAGGAGCGTGGGTTGGTCCCCGCTTTGTCAAGCGCCTATGCGCCTCCTGCGAGGTTCGAGTTACCATGCTATGGCTTGGGGTGTTTGTGTGTCCCCATCGGTCTCCATACTCTTTTGTACTTTTGTATAGGCATCTCTTGTTTTACCGATCTTGTATCGAGGATTAGGTCCGTCTTGAATGATTGTATATGATTGTATAGACCGTACTGTTTGCACTGTATCAATGCATGAAAAATGTTTTTGGCATACAGATTTTCACAGCTCAATGGACACTAGTTATTTCTTGTATTTACGCCAAGCCTTGCACTCTGCTTAATCAGATATTGCTCAAGAGCCTTCGTAATCTCTTGACATCGCGACATTGCTAAACCCATAGGGCCGGGTTTGGGTCGTGACAGAGTGGTATCAGAGCGATACTTACCACGAGTTATACCGCACACACGTGTCCAAATGAGCTATAGGGTGTCCTAGAAAAGCAATTAGGGCATCTCATGAAGTTGAAAAGTGTGTGCTTATGACTGACCTATTATATGCTAAAATGTTAAACTGTTTAATGATACAACTGCTTATAATGATAACTGTTATAACTGCTTATAGTGGAATGGATAATGCAAATGAACCTGAATCATCATCCTCTGAGGCCATAATGGCCAGACTTGAACAAATGATGGGACTGATAATGGAAAGATTAGATCAACAATCAACCAATGTTTCTCCTCCTCCTCCGTGCAACCGAATGTAATGTCTGAGAATGTGAATGCTAATGAGGTGGACATTATTGCACTGACTCAGAAATTCAGCAAGATGAAACCGCCGTCCTTTCAGGGAGGCTTGGAACCGTTAAAGGCTGAAGCTTGGGTTCTTGAGACTGAAAAGTTGTTTGAAATGTTTCCGTGCTTCGAAGCCAACAAAGTATTGTTAGCTACCTTCACCCTTCAGGAAGAAGCAAGAAGGTGGTGGATGTTAACCCGCGATGCAAATACTATTGTGACTTGGGCTCAGTTCAAGGAGTCCTTCTTTGAAAAGTATTTTCCCCAGTGCATCAGGGACCGAAAAGTGACTGAGTTTGAACAGCTGAGACAAGGCAAAGTGTCAGTTGCGGAGTATGAGAAGCAATTTATCGAACTTGCTAGGTATGCACCACATATGGTGGATACCGATTATAAGAAGGCTAGGAGGTTTGAAGGCGGCCTTAGTGTTGCTATACAGGACCGAATAAATGTTTTGAAAATGCCAACTTTTGTGGGTGTTCTCGACCGGGCATTGATGGCCGAGACGAATATTGCAGCAGTGAAACAATCTGAAACACCGAAGACTGAGTGGCAAGGTAAAAGACAGGGTTTCAAATTTAAGAAAGGCAAGCATAACCCAAAGAACCAAGAAAGAATCACGGGTCGACGACTAGCTGACCAAGGGAGCGGGTTAACTCCACCCTGGTCCGTATGAGGCCACAAGCACAAAGGCGTTTGCTACCAGATTTCTGGAGCTTGTTTCTGGTGTGGCAAGGAGGGCCACTGGAATAAAGATGTCCCTACGCCCGCAAGAAGAGAGTAAAGTGCACCAAGCGCGAAGATCACCGCAACACCAAAGCCTAACCCCAAAGCTACCGGGAAAGAGCCTATGAGGCAGGGTCGAGTGTTCGCCCTAGTACCGGGAGACGTGCAAAACACTGAGACTGTTGTGTCAGGTATCCTCTCTATCTGTGCTCAAAATGCGTATGTATTGATTGATTCGGGGTCTACACACTCATATGTATCGCATGCTTTTTCGCGTAAATTGTTAGCCGTATCATCACCTGTTGGGGGATCCATGACATGTGCATATATGTATCCTGCTTGTGAAATCATTGTTGGGGATATGCATCTGTTTATTGATTTACTACCGTTGAACATAGATCATTTCGATGTAATATTGGGGATGGACTGGTTACAAAAATATCATGCTACTATCGATTATGTGACCAAGCAAGTTGTTTTCCGTCCACCGGGTTTGCCTGAATTTGTGTTTAATGGGAGTGGAGTAGTACCTCCTCCATATCTGATTTTTTCTGTAAAAGCCGTCAAACTGATTAGAAAGGGGTGTAAAGGATATCTGTGTTCTGTATTGACTGTACCTGCTAATGATAATGTTAAAACTGATGTGAATTACATTCCTATAGTTAGAGAATTCCCAGATGTGTTTCCAGATGATCTACCAGGGGATTTGATTGACAGGGAGATTGAATTCACCGTTGATGTAGTTCCGGGTACACAGCCGATATCTAAAGCTCCTTATAGAATAGCTCCAACTGAACTGAAAGAATTGAAAGTGCAATTACAGGAACTGTTAGACAAGAAGTTTATCAGGCCCAGTACTTCACCGTGGGGTGCACCTGTTTTGTTTGTGAAGAAGAAAGATGGCTCACTGAGACTGTGCATTGATTATCGTGAATTGAACAAGGTAACTGTAAAGAATAAATATCCATTACCACGTATTGATGATTTATTTGATCAGTTACAGGGTGCACAAGTGTTTTCCAAGATTGATCTTAGATCGGGGTATCACCAACTGAAAGTCAAACCGGAAGACATTGATAAAACTGCTTTCAGAACGAGGTATGGCCACTTTGAATTTTTAGTTATGCCGTTCGGAGTCACGAATGCCCCTGCTGCATTTATGGACCTTATGAACAGAATTTTTAAACCATACCTTGATGATTTTATTGTGGTATTTATTGATGACATACTGATTTATTCTAAGACTGTTGAAGAACATGAACATCATCTGAGATTAGCTCTGCAAACCTTAAAAGAACAGAAACTGTATGCTAAATTGTCTAAATGTGAGTTTTGGCTTGACCATGTGATGTTTTTGGGGCATGTTATTAGCAAAGATGGAATCTCTGTTGATCCGCAGAAAATTGAAGTCAGAGTGAATGGCCTAGACCAACGAATGTAACCAAGTCCAAGCTTTTGGGATTGGTGGATATTCTGAAGGTTAAGTCAAAGGGTATCATTTATTTGGGTGACGAGAGGAATCGACATTTCAAGAATTGAAAACTAGACTTGTATCGCACTGCTCGACTCTACCTTGAATGCGGATGGTTATACTGTATTTAGTGATGCTTCTCATAAGGGTTTGGGATGTGTTTTAATGCAGAATGAGAGAGTTATTGCTTATGCTTCCCGACAGTTGAGACCACATGAAAAGAACTACCCGACCCATGACTTAGAACTTGCCGCAGTGGTTTTTGCACTGAAAATTTGGCGTCACTATTTGTATGGAGCAACATGTGAAGTGTATACTGACCACAAGAGCCTGAAGTACTTTTTCACTTAGAGGAAACTGAATATGAGACAGCGGAGATGGCTTGAATTGATAAAAGATTATGATCTACAGATTCTGTACCATCCGGGAAAAGCCAACACCGTTGCCGATGCCTTGAGCCGAAAATCGATTGGGAACTTAGCTTGTTTACTGATTGGACAGAAGGAGTTGCTTTGTGACCTTGAGAAGTCTGAGATCGAAATAGTTTTGAAAGAACAATGTGGAACCTTAGCTGCTATTTCTGCTCAACCAGCTTTGATTGAAGAAATTAAAGAAAAACAGCAACTGGATGATTACTTGAAGAAAATTATTGAAGAAAGAGATTCAAAACCGAGACTGGGGTTCAAATGTATTGAAATTTCAAGAAAGACTGTGTGTGCCAAATGACACTGAATTGAAAAGAAGAGTTCTGCAAGAAGGCCACAGTTCGAAGTTTTCGATTCACCCAGGGAATACGAAAATGTACCAAGATCTAAAACAGAATTTCTGGTGGCCAGGAATGAAGAAAGAGATCGCTGATTTTGTATCCAAGTGTCTTCATCGTCAACAAGTTAAAGCGGAACATCAGCGACCTGCAGGCTTACTGCAACCCTTACCCATACCAGAGTGGAAATGGGAGCATATCACGATGGATTTTATCGTTGGATTACCTCGCTCCAAGAAAGGTATGGACTCTATTTGGGTTATTGTTGATAGATTGACCAAATCTGCACATTTCCTACCTGTCAAGACAATTTATAATGCGGATAAATTGGCTATTATCTATATTGATGAAATTGTGAGATTGCATGGAGTGCTTGTATCTATTATTTCTGACAGGGATTCGAAATTTACATTGAGGTTCTGGCAAAGCCTACAGACTGCATTGGGTACTGAATTGAGGCTGAGTAGCACCTATCATCCTCAGACAGATGGCCAGTCAGAAAGGACCATCCAGACTTTAGAGGATCTACTGAGAATGTGTGTCCTTGATTTTCAGGGGAATTGGGAAAGTCATTTGCCGTTGGCTGAATTCGCCTACAACAACAGCTACCATTCGAGTATTGGAATGGCGCCTTTCGAGGCATTGTATGGCAGAAAATGTAGATCTCCAATTTGCTGGGCAGAAGTTGGAGATGGGCCTTTGCTTGGGCCCGAGATTGTATATGAAACGACTGAAAAGATAAAGCGTCTGACAAAGAAAGATAAAACCGCACAGAGTAGACAAGAAGAGTTATGAGATGTCGAGAAGACGGGACGAGAGTATGAAGTGGGTGATCACGTGTTTGTGAAAGTGACACCAATGAAAGGCCGACTCGCTTTTGGAGTCAAAGGCAAGTTAGCGCCAAATACGTCGGACCGACGATTATTGAGAAAATCAATCCGGTGGCGTATCAAGTTGCACTTCCTCCTGAAATGGAGCATATGCACAACGTCTTCCACATTTCGATGTTGAGAGACTATCTTCGAGATCCGTTTCATGTGATTGAGCCTACTCGGATAGTGCTTAGTGATGACTACACTTACGAAGAACGGCCTATACAGATTGTGAACAGACGGATCAAGAAACTGAGAAACAAAGAAATCCCGCTAGTGAAAGTTGATTGGCAGAACCATGGTAGTGTGTATGCCACTTGGGAAAGCGAAGACGACATGGCTAAAAGATATCCTGATTTGTTTCCATTGGACCCTGTTTTCTTCCAGACTGAAGGTAACTCGAGTTTAGAGAACTAAACTCCTTATAAGGAGGGGAGACTGTAACAACCCTCGTACTGATTATCGATAACCTACTGAATTACGCATCGACATTAAACCGAATCGATAATGACCGATAACCGAACTAACCGGCATCGATCGACTGATTGAGATCGAAACTGAAATTGAATAAGTTTATCTATAATGTTGCATTTCTATCTGTTTGATTGATTGATTATCTGTTTGTATTTATGTGTTTAAACTGTTAATTGAAGGCCTTATCGGCGGCCGAATTAGGAACCGTTTAGTGTTTTGTAATCAGGAGAATATTTGTGATTTAATGATATATTTATCTGCAAATCGATTAGAAATGATTAAATTAGATTAAACATTGATATAATGCCAAGATTGACTTAATTACACTTAAGCCACTTAGTGGACCTTTATTCACTATTATCACTTGAGCCTATTCATGTTGAATCAAAGTTTCTCCTCAGCCATTCCTTTAGTGCCCACCGAAATTAGAAGAGAGCTAGAGTGAGAGAGTGACTTCACTTGGAGTATTAAGCTCATATTGTAGAAATTGCTTGGAATTGGTGTATAACTTGGCATAATCTAGCTTCCTCACCTTGAATTGAGACTTAGGTAAGTGAATTCATTGTCTTCTTGCCATCTTTAAGCTCCATCTTGCATGCATCATGGTTATAGGGAACTTGAGCCTTGATTTTGTTCATAATTGTTGGATTAGAGCTCCATTGTTGCATGCATGCTTGAATTGGTGCATTTTGGAGTTGAGTTCTTGGCTAATGGTCACATGCATGTCCATGTTTGTATATTAGTCCATGTTTTCAAGTCGTTTTGAAAGATTGGAGCTCTTTGGAGCAAGATTTGAAGATTGAATTTGGTTAAAAACTCATGCATGTCATGCTTGCATGTTATTCTTGAAAATTAGTTTGAAATTGAATTTAATTGAAACACCCTTGGGCCTTGATTTCTTAAATTGAGCTTTAAAACGTGTTATTCTATGTGTTTGAAAGAGTTTTCCAGAAAATGGGCCCAAGAGGATCGAGTTGGGAGCATCAAACTTGAGTTTTGAACTTGGAACACAAACCTGGATTTTCCAGAATTTTGATGTCCGCTCGAGTGGGGGAAGTGCCGCTCGAGCGGGGAAATCATGCTCCCAGCATTTTTTTCGACTTGTTTCTACAAATCCTCGGCGAGAAATGAGCTGAGCGGAGAAATCGCAAGATCCAAAGATCTTGCACCATTCATCAGTCCGCTCGAGCGGTGGAATGTACGCTCGAGCGGGGACCTTTGTTTGCTTGTCCGCTCGAGCGGGGAAACCTGCGCTCGAGCGGAGGCCTTGTTTCGCTGAAAATTCTAGAATTGTTTTCTAAGTGTATTTTTGCATCCTCATCCCATTCTAAGCATTCTTAGGCCTAGTTTAAGACATCTTAATGAGGATTTAGACATAGAACCACACCAAGGAAATTTAGGGATTTAATTATCCTTCCCGATTGTGAAACTTAGTGTGTGTTCTATTTGGTTTACTGTTTAGGGTTGGCTCTCAGGGACGCGCTCTAGCTGCTACTAGCCCAATCTCTGTGAGTAACAATTGTGTAAAGATATGTTCAAAATGGTTATCTTTTGAATACTGAACTGAACTGCTTATTGAACTGATATTGTTTATTGAATGAATGTATGTCCTGTATTCTGAACTGTACTGTGGCATCCTTAGCACTGACTGTTTACTGTTACAGAGCTCTGTCGGTTCCCTTGTGGAACCATACTATTATTGACTGATGGCCATCATTCAAGGTTCATAAGACCCGGTCCTTTTGGACCTCTGCTTTATAGACTAATGGATGTACTACATATGACCGATTGATCGAAATCTTGAAAGATCAAATCTTGTTTAATGAATCGATTTCATTATCGTAGGACATTCATTCATAACCTCTTCTGTTGTATGTTATTCATCGGGCTTTAGCTCACTGTTTATATATATATGTAGGTTCTCGCACTGCATCGAGCTAGGAGCGTGGGTTGGTCCCCGCTTTGTCAAGCTTGACCTATGCGCCTCACCGCGAGGTTCCGAAGTTACCATGCTATGTATTGAGGTGTTTTTGTGTCCCCTATCGGTCTCCATCTGCTTTTGTACTCATTGTATAGACATCTCTTTTTACCGCATCAAGTTATCGAGGGATTAGGTCCCCGTACTGAATGATTGTATATGATTGTATAGACCGTACTGTTTGCACTGTATCAATGCATGAAAAATGTTTTTGGCATACAGATTTTCACAGCTCAATGGACACTAGTTATTTATCAGATTGGCTTCCGCCAGCACCACTGCTTAATCAGACATTATTCAAAGAGCCTTTCTAATCTTGGATTCTCGGCCACATGATTGCTAAACCCATAGGGCCGGGTTTGGGTCGTGACAAGTACGCTCAATTAAAATTTTAAAATTTTAGTACTTATTATATTTTCAATATAAATTTACTAATAAAGGCAATACATATTAATTCTAAAATAAAATATTAATTTTTTTTTTCTCATGATACACCTAAACCAGTCGTACGTATTCTTCAATTTCAACTCTATTCATCCTCTTCATCAAGTTTTAATTATTTTCTTTTTATTTTTTTTCTCATTCCAAAACTCCAATTCATCCTACCAAAACTCATCATTATCATCAATATCATTGTTTCCAATTTAGATATACTCTTTATTTATTTTATTTTTTTTCATGAATGCAAAGCTACAAATATATTTATATATTTATGTTGAACACAACAACCAGCAACTAGCAATCCCTAAGGGAAACCGCCTTAGCCGCAATATGCGCAAGATTAACAGTGCGCCTATCAGCCTTACTAATACGAATCAGGATTCCCTCCCTAACTTCTTATTTACTGGGTCATCAGACCTATTTTTGGGCCTAATTTTGATAATTCGAATCGTTTATATTTTAAGATTTGTTAAGTACATCATACCTGTAAAAAATCAAGTTGATTAGATATCAGAAAGTATATGTTCGGAAAACTGTTTATTAAATTTTTTTAAAAAATGGTTTGTAGTTCGACGATCCAAATACGTAGTTTCGATATCCGATCAACTTAATTTTTTACAGGTATGATATACTCAACAAATTTTAAAATGTGAACGGTTCGGATTATCAAAATTAGACCCAAAAGTAGGCCCAATGGCTCAGCAAGTAGAAAGTTAAGGAGATAAATTAAGGAGAGGATCTTGATTCTACTAATACACACATAGTTCACAACCTTACAAATATTACATATGTCCTACAAAACATTTTGTTGGCACGAGCTGTATATTAGATTTAAATTAATTAATTCTAAATATATTTAGATTCCTTTAGAATAGGACTGATTTATTCAGTTTCCTTAGAATAGATTTGTTTCCTTATTTACAGGACATAACTTGTATCTATATATGGTCTCCCTGCTGGAGAATGAAATATACTAAAACCATTATTTCACATGGTATCAGAGAGTCTTCGATCCTACAACACTCTGTAATCAAACATCTGCTAATTTTCTTCCACAGAGTGTATTATGAATATCACCACCATCAATCTGTTATGAGTCCAAATGGCTGTCACTCCAGGCGTATCAACCCCAATGACCGAACTAGCCCCAACACCGCAGATCATTGTCCATCAAGATAATTCTGCGTTTCCTACCGGCATCACACTTGATGAGACAAATTATTGTTATGGATCCAGATTCACTATATTGAGAAAATGGAAGAATTACAACACTCTCGAATAATTCTCTCTCTATTTTCTCTCTTGAACTGACACCTCACTGCTTGTAGTTCCCTCTGTTGCCTCTCTCTCCACTTATACACATTACAGAAGAGAGGTGGAGAGGCTGGCCTTGCACATGGCCAGCTCACTTCTTTTCCTTTCAGTGGCCGTCCATGTTCGTTGGCAATGTGTTGGCTTCACATAGAGAATCACCTTTGTAGGTTGGCAAGTTGTGTTGGCAAGAATCTTTAGCCAATCTTCAACAAATAGAGGGAAATACACACAGTGAGGTGTGAGTTCAAGAGAGAAAATAGAGAGAGAGAGAATTATTCCGAGAGTGTTGTAATTCTTCAATTTTCTCAATATAGTGAATCCGCTGCCCGTGGACGTAGGTGACTTGTCGAACCACGTTAAATCTCTTGTGTTGTTGCTTGTGTGTGTTCCCTGGTGTGCCCCCGATCCACAACAATTGGTATTAGAGCTCGAGTGGTGAAAAATTGAATTTTTTCCGAAAGTGCCCAGATTTCGAAGTGCTCAAAATCAATTTTTGAGCATACCAGGAGCAAGATCTCCTAGAGAGGAGTCCAGAACAGCAAAGAATAGCCCCAGAAGAGGTCCCACGCGCTACCATGCGTCGCCTGAAGAAAGAGAGTGAAGCTCACTCACCACTTTCACGCCGGCCGCCACGCGCGGCCGCCATCCATCCACGCGCCACACGCGCGTCTCCAGGAAGAAGACGAGCCACGTGGAGCCATGTTAGTGCCACGTAGACGCCGTATCATCGCCACGCAGATGATACGTCAAACGCCACGTCAGCCCACGTGTCAGACACGTCAGCCCTGAGCCGCTGACCAAGCCGCGCCATTGTTGACCAAGCCGCTGCGCTACCGTTGACCAAGCCGAGCGCGCCGATTGACCACGCCGTTGAGCCGCGTTGACCAAGCCGCCGTTGACCGCGCCGCCTGCGCCGTTGACCGAGCCGTTGACTAGCCGTTGACAGGAGTAATTATCCGGTGCATCTCAACGCACCAGATTCTACAGATCTGAATCGTCCAACCTGTTTTGGCCAGGTCGAAGTCATTTGGAGTCCGTTTTTGACGATCCAATAGTGTTTTCCAACTATTTGAAGTATTCCAGACACATCCGTACAGTCAGTTTTTTGAATTGAAGTTTCTAAAAAATGGCAGAATCTATAGAGGCCAGATCAACCGAGTCCGTAAGTAATTCAGTGAGTACAAGCAACTCTAGGCATTGGACCCCGGTGTCCTATGCTAAGTTCGTGGTAGAGAAGTTTGATGGAAGCAGCAACTTCGGCATGTGGAGATGCGAAGTTAAGGATATGCTTGTCCAGATGAACCTGCACTTCACTCTGAGAGACAAACCAGATGACCTAGATGGGATAGAATGGGAGAAGGTAAATCTCCTGGCCTGCAGTTCCATCCGACTTTGCCTTGCAAAAGAGGAGAAGTACGCCTTCACAGAATATGATATTGCGAAGAAGCTTTGGAAGGCATTGGAAGATAAGTTCATGACAAAAAGCATTGAAAACCGACTCTACTTGAAGAAGAGGTTGTTTCGTTTCGACTACAAGAAAGGTATTTCGATGAACGAACACCTAAATAACTTCAACAAAATTCTTACGGATTTGAAGAATTTGGATGATCACATTGGTGATGAAGATAAAGCACTGTTATTGTTGAATTCCTTGCCTAACTCGTATGATCATCTCACTACTACTTTATTGTACGGTAAAGAGAAGATCAAGTATGTTGATGTTGCAAACGCCTTGGTGAACAATAAGTTCAGAAAGAAAGATAAGTTTGCAAATAGGGACTCAGCATCCGAGGCATTGACAGTCAGAGGCAGAACAAATAACAGAAGATATGTAGGGTGAGGAAAGTCTCGCTCAAAATCCAAAGGGAAATCTTCAGACAGAAGACGTCTTGCAAAAGACGAGTGTGCTGCTTGTCGCCAGAAGGGCCATTGGGCAAAAGATTGTCCCAATGAAGACAAGACAGAAGAAAAGGTGAACGTTGCACGAGATGGAGATAATGGTGAAGAAGCAGCCTTCACAGTTTCATCATATGGCCAGTCTGATGAATGGATAATAGATTCCGGATGTTCCTACCACATGTGTCCGAACAAGCAGTGGTTCTCGAGCTTACGAGAGTTCGATGGAGGAGTTGTGCTGATGGGCAACGACCAAGCTTGCCAGACAAAGGGGATTGGGACAATTCAACTGAAGATACATGATGGAACAATCAGAATTCTTGAAGATGTTCGGTATGTACCGGATTTGACAAAGAATCTTATCTCGGTGGGAGTTTTCGACTCTAAAGGTTACAGAGTAACCATGGAAGGTGGAGTCCTCAAAGTTGTTCAAGGAGCGTTTGTTGCAATGAAGGGTACTCGACAGGGAAATTTATATTTCCTAGACGGCTCTACAGTCACTGGGAGAGTGGCTGTCTCCACCAGCTCAAAAGATGATGCATCAGACACTTCCAGACTTTGGAACATGCGCCTAGGGCATGTCGGTGAGAAGGCTTTACAAGGGTTGGTAAAGCAAGGCCTGTTTAAAGGCGCCAAGACAGGGAAGCTTGAGTTCTGCGAGCATTGTGTACTGGGCAAGCAAACAAGAATCAAGTTTGGTACTGCTATTCATCGTACCAAAGGGATTCTAGACTATGTTCACAGCGACGTATGGGGTCCTTTCAAGAATGCTTCGTTGGGAGGTAAACACTACTTTGTGTCGTTCATTGATGATTTCTCCAGAAGAGTTTTGATTTACACAATGAAGCACAAAGATGAAGTCTTAGACATCTTTCTTATGTGGAAGAAGATGATTGAGACCTAGACAGGCAGACGGATCAAGAAGCTCAGATCTGACAATGGTGGAGAATACACATCAGATCCCTTCTTTGAGGTTTGCCAGAATGTAGGGATAGTGAGACATTTCACAGTTCCTGGAACACCGCAACAGAATGGAGTTGCAGAACGCATGAACCGCACTTTGGTGGAGAAAGTCCGGTGTATGCTATCACAGTTTGGATTGAGCAAGGCATTTTGGGGCGAGGCATTGAACTATGCTCGTCATCTTGTCAACAGACTACCTATTGCAGCACTAGATGGTAAGACTCCCATGGAGGTATGGTCAGGAGTGCCAGTTACTGATTATGATTAGCTACGTATCTTTGGATGTCCAGCCTATTTTCATGTTACAGAATCTAAGTTGGATCCAAGAGCCAAGAAAGCCATCTTCTTGGGCTTCAGTGACGGAGTCAAGGGATATAGACTTTGGTGCCTTGAATCAAAGAAAGTTCTTATCAGAAGAGACGTTACCTTTGATGAGTTTGCAATGCTGAAGCAACTAGATCCTCAACAGAATGAGGAAGCCTTGAAGAAGTCAGTGCAGGTGGAGTTTGAGACTCCAGCAAAGACTAGTCAGCCAATCAACCATTCTGAAGAAGTCTTAGAGGATAGCTCTGAAGAGAGTTCAGATAAAAATGAAGATCCAGAGGCTCCGCAACAATCAGAACCCATTGTAATCAGGAAAGGAAAAAGGGTTACTAAGCAACCTAGTTGGATGACTATAGACACCCCATTTTTGACCGCCCTTAAGACTTGGGCACTACTGATGGTTTATTTGTTGGAGAAAGGTGTGCAGTGCACAGGTTCAGTTTCTTCGGCAAGGAGAGAGGCAAATATCAACTTCATACCCCATTGTGGACCAAAATTATTTTTGATGGTTTTTAGACCTTAAAACCCTCTCTTCAAAACATTTTTGAAATAAAATTTAACGATGTTCCGACGCTTGCATTTCGTAAATGTTATGCTTTAAAACCGAAAGCAAGGACAAAGGGGAGATGAATGAAAGAGAGATGAAATATTTGAAAATCTTTCAAAACACCTTACTTAGGGGTTTGAAGTTGAAGAAAAGAGGAGAAGAGGGAGAAAACTAGTTTGGGAGTGGTTCAAGATGAATCCTGAAGGAGAAAAGTCTGCGCGGCTTCCCCGAAATGGGCGTAACTCTTTGTACAAGAGGAATTAAAATATGGGGCCACCACCATTGGAAACCTTACTTCCGGGGCTTCATTTTTCACTCAAGGATCTCCTAAGTCCAAATCCGGGGGGAGGAGATATGGTTGGTTGAAGTTCGGTTGGACCGAATCTGCGCGGCTTTACGGAAACTGGCATAACTTTTTCTACAGAAGGAATTTTAATGCAAGGTTTGCGCCATTGGAAAGCCAACTTCCGGGGCTTCAATCTAGACTTCCACCGGAACTTTTTGACCTCATTAGCCACCCATCGGCACTCTATTTAGCCGACCGGCACAAAAGATTGCCGGCCAGCCAAAAGTGCCCAGAACTCAGATTTTTGACAGATATTTATCAATACACTGTGGCAGATATTTTCAATGGGGATATTTCGACCAAAAGCTCTTATTTTGATATATATAGAGCCTTATATCTCATATGGCTTAGGTTAGAACAAAAAATCAAGTTTTGGGAGCTTCTCACTCTAAAAAAAAAACCTCTCTCTCTCTAGATTTCACTCCTTTGCCACCAAAACTCCATAGTTCTTGGCCTATTGCACTACAACCTATAGCACCACCACCACAACTCCATTTCCAGCAGCTTGGGAAGCTTTCCAGCAGCTAGGAAGCATCATTTCTCAAGCCAAAAGGGAACAAAAAGGGTAGTCTTCAAGGGCAAGATCATTTTTCCTCTTTTGTAGCACATTCTTGTCACATTTTTTTACCCTATTTTCTTACTGTTTTGGGCTCCGACCCTAACTGAAAGGGGCATTCTTTTGAGCCATTCTTCATGTTTGTTTAAGGGCTCAACCCTGTTTGAGCCCTCCATAGTGCACTTGCTTCAATACTCCTTGGTATGCCACATTTTTGCATGAAATTTCTAGCCTATGTGTGATCTGTTCTTGAGCATAATGTAAACTGTAAGTAGGCTCATTTTGAGCCCTTCTTCAACATTTAAGAAGGGCTCAACCTTGTTTGGGCCCCCTATCTTGCACTTACTTCATAATCTCTCCTATTTACCGTAAATTTGCATGATTTGTTTGGCCTACATGTAAATTTTTTTGGAGCATGTCATGAACTGTGAGTAAGCTTATTTTGTGTCCCTCTACAATATTGTAGAAGGGATCAACCTTGTTGGGGGCCTCCATGTTGTACCTACCATCATACCCCTCTTGTGGCCTATTTCTTGCATGGCATTTTTAGCATGTTTGCCTACTGATTTGAGGGTTTTCATCTACTGTAAATGTGCATATTTTTGGTCCCTATTCAGTGTTGTAGAAGGGAATTTTTCCATTCGGGCTTTTCATGTATCACTTACTTCATAGCCTGCCTTGTGGAGCCATTTTTGTATGCCATGTTAGCCCCATTTGTGATTGCTGTTTGCCCATGTTTTGTACTGTAAAAATGTGATTTATGGGGCTGCCTTGCTTCTTCCTTTTCATGTCATGTATCAATTATGCATGTTTGGTGTAGCTAAAGGCCATTTCGGGTGCCAAAATTCATGTTTCGGGATCATTCCATGCATCGGGTACACTTTGGCCATGTTTCGGGACTGTTTTGCCCCACATTTGAGTGCTGAAATTCATTTGCATGTTTGCATATCATATTTCCATGCCATTTCATCGCGTATGCCATTGCCTCGATTTGCGTGCCCGTGTGCACACATTTCGAGGCATCTCATTTTCTATCTCTCGGCCTCTTATGTGAGTGTGGCTGAGGCTCTCTCATGTTAGTGTAAGCCCATATTGTATTGTTTATGTCATTTTAGCATCATTGCATTCCGTATGCCATTTTCTCGATTTGCGTGCCCGTGTGCACGCATTTCAAGGCACTTCACTTTTATCCGATGGCCTCCTATGTGAGTGTGGCAGAGGCCCACTTGTGTTGGTGTAAGTCCATGTTGCATTGTGTATGCCATGCTTCAATGCGTTGTGCATGTTATGTTGTTAGCGTTGTGCATGCCATGTAGTTGCATTGCATGTTTGTATGTTAGCTTGCATGCTTAGGTTGCATGTGCATTGTTGTGCATTGCCTTGCCTCTTGATCAACTATGATTGAGGTTTGGTCCCTTGTATGTTTGGTGTGCATTACATTTGATATTAAAATGCACACTTGACTCTTTGGCCATCATGCATGGAAATGCGCGATTGGTGGCCCGAGAATCGAGGCACATCCTCATTTGAGTCACAAACATGATAAGGAATGTGTTTGGTGCATACATTGCTTGAATTGAGCTGCCATGCAAGTTTTGCCCTTCTCGCCAGGAGGAGTTGCGTGTTCGAGGATTCATTGCCGGCGGCAAGTTGCCAAAGGCCGACCGGCAGTCAATTATCAGCCGATGGGTGAATTCTGTGCCGGTGACCACATACTTCAGCCGGTGGTGTTTCCCCTCAGCCGATGATGTCCCTCAGTGTCCTAGGAGGCACTCCTGAGACTTTGGTAGTCTTCTGAGATGCAAAGCAGGGAAAACAGAGGCAAGCTAGGCATGGCAGTGCAATTCCGAGCGGAATCCGAATGTGCATGCATTGGGCCCTCGCCCCGAGGCGGTTTACTGTTTTTCTTAGATTAATTAATTTGTTAATTAATTAGGCTATTTGTAATATTTAATTAGCTTGCGTAGTTAATTAATTTGTATTATTTTTTTGGTCCCTCCGAGCGAGGGCAAATCTGTAATAAGTGTGTGTGGGTGTGTGCATGTCTTCCAACCCCCACTTCTTTCTTCCCTTTTACCTACCTGCTTTTAATGGTTAGTATTAGGGCACGTTTATTTTAGCATACCTTATGCTATGCATGCGTGCATCCATGCATTTGTTGACATGCATCGGGCTCGGTACATCATACAAACTGCATTGTATTTTCAATTCCAAATTGAATACGTGCATCGAATAAAGTGCATTTCACATGCCATCTTTAGGGTTAGCCGAGCCTACTCTAAATTGCATCCTTGCCTGTGTTGCATTAGCCACTTAACATGACCTAGGGACATGCATGTCTGCTAACTAGTTTCTTGTTTTGGCACGGAGTACGATGTAAGTATTTACGCTTTAGCATACCACATGCGTGTGAATGTTGCCATGATAGTATGCTTACCATGCGGCTAAGTGCTTATGTGAGATAAACTGTTTGAATGCCTGTGGGTGGAGGTTGGATTGCTTGAGTTGGAAAACTCGTTGAAATCCGTGTTTTAGCCTACTTGCGAGTAGCAAATTCTGAAGCATTTTCAAAACGAACGGATATGCAATGTTTATTTCCAAATTAGGCAATCTAGTCTATACTTGTTTGTCAGCGCATAACATAGTAATTTAGGTAATAATTGGAATAAGAGCATGTAACGTTTTCAAAATTGCATATCACGGTTAGTAGAGGCCGCTCTTCGGACGAAAAGGGGTGCTCATAGTCGACCTTCCCGATCGTACCCAAGCTCTTTGAGCCAAGACCACTTTGGTGATGACGGACACGTGGCCTTCGACCGAGTCGTGGTTTCCTAAATTTCCCATTTTAAAACATTTAGGTGGCGACTCTGTATCTGGCAAAGCAGTCCATGTTTGGCACTTCTTTTCAAAATCTGTTTTTCTTCAAAACGATTTGCCAGAGTTGGACTCTTTGGTTCAGATTTAGAACCGTGACACAAAAGGGAGTTCGAACTGTAGCGAGGTCCCCGCGGGCCTGTTACAGTTTCTGGCGACTCTGCTGGGGATTTTTAGAGAGCTTGACTCGAACTCGTGATATCTTATTTTGACTACACTTATGTGTTTCTTTGCATTGCATGTGCATTGGTGCGCCTAGGACACTGTGTTGGCCATTTGCTATTCCTGAGCGGTTTGCTGGAGGCTTGTCTTGTCAAGGCATGACCATAAGGTCGACGGCTATGCTCGCCAAGATGGGAACACAAACCCCGCTTTTACGGGCACCCTTTTGACCATTCGACCTAGTGCATATTGAAATCCATAGTGACCATTCCAAACTAGGACAAAGTTGCTTACCCGATATAGGTTGTTTGAAACCGCTGCGTGCGTAGTGAAACCCTAGCTCCTGACAAAATAGGACAAGGAAACCTTACCCCAACATAGGGGTGTATTGGCTCTCTTTTACATGCTATGTGCTTTTAGAGTGTATCTCTACAGGGAATGCATATACCGCTTGCAAGTCTGGTATCCTACTGCGGGCACCAAGACGTGATTTTGAGAATCAGTTATATCTGCGGGTATTAGATTCAGATTTGGGGCAGTGATTTCGGGGAACAGTGATCAATAATAGAATATAGTTGTTCAGCTTTGCTTATATCCGTTCCAGTGAAATTGAGCTAAGATGTCGCTTGCTTTCTTTTGCTAGGGGTAGTCCTGGAACTATAGCTTTAGAAGGCTCCACTATCCCCGAGGTTCATTGGACTTGTGCTGATAGACTTTGTTAGGTCAGAAATTCAGTTCAAAGGCAGCCAGTGTTCCTTCGCTAAGGCAAGGCAGACATCTGATCCGTTAGTCACCAAACATCACCTCTGCTCGCTCGATCCGCAGTTTTCGCCATTATGCAGGAGGAGGTGCGTCAACTCCAAGAGGCCATGCAGCAGGATGCTGCTCGTCGGGCAGAGTTTACCACCCGCCAAGCAGAGGTTCTGGCTCAACAAGCGGGCTTACTCACCAAGCTTCAGCAGCAACAGCAACCCCAACAAGACGGAGCGTCTGCTTCGCACCCAGCTCCACCCCCACCTATGGTTCCAATACCCAGAGAGGCAGCTCACGTCCAGGAAAGTACGGATGTTCCGACATGGCCAGTTCCACTGCCAATCCCACCTCAGTTGTCCAAAGCACCGGCTAATCCAGTGGACACGCCCTTTGAATTTAAGGTTGACCCAACTGCACTTAAGGTCAATAAACTGGAGGAGTTGTTCAGACGAGCACATGGAGTGAACCCCATCCCGGATTTAGAGGACGGGTATATTGAATCTGCAGTTACCTTGCCGGAGCAGTTTAAAATGCCGCATATTGATCGCTTTGACGGCTCTGGAGACCCAAGGGTGCACCTCTACCTGTTTTCCGATATCTTGAAGCCAATGGGTTTGACCATAGCTTAGAAGTTGTCTCTCTTTGGCCGAACCATGTTTGGGATAGCTGCAATCTGGCATGCAAAATTGAAGGACTCTGTGAAACGGAACTGGGAAGAGCTGGCTGAGGCCTTTATTGCTCAATACTCCTACAACACACAGATCGAGGTCACAACTTGTGATCTCGAAGCCACTCGCCAAGAACCAAAGGAGAGTTTCTCAGAGTTCGTGATGAGATGGAGAGCAAAGGCCTCAATGATGACTACAAGGCCTTCTGACAAAGACCAGATACGGATGGTTGTGCGCAACCTCCAACCCAAACTGATGCAAAAAATGATAGTCTTACCCTTTCCTACCCTTGCGGATCTACACGAGATGGGGGTACAGATTGAGGACGCTATGAAGCAGGGCCTTATTGACCAGGAGAAGGAGCAACCTAGGAGGGAATTTATCCACAGTTCAAATGCGACCACCAGTGGTGACGCAGCTACTATAACTTCAGATGTGGGCATAGTCACCACCACCACACAAAAAATGACCACCCCATTCGCTTAAGACATCCAAACTAGCTCACAAACACCAAACACCCACCTCAGGGCCAAAGGGTGTTTACCCCATCAGACATGTCTCTATCAATGGCCCCGAGGACCTTGATCAAAAGGTATCTGGCCACCAGCCCACAATCGTTACTAAAGAAACCCTCCTCACATAACCCAAATTGACATCAGACTTCCATCAGTAGCCGCCATGACACCGACATGTGTTTTCGCTTCGCCATGAGATACAAAATCGACGACAACGGGTCATCCTCACACCAGTCCTACAAAGTCTATCTAAGACTTGATCGCTGAACTTGTGGGAGATAATGTGATGTGATTAGAGGTTGGACCACTGGCATGCGTTGCCATTTCAGATGTGGTGGACGGCATGCACTGTTTTGAGCAAATGTACAAATGCTGTTAATTTTGCTTTCTAACTTGGGTATTGGGTCAGTCTTGTCTTTTTGTATTGAGTCAGTCCTTTCATACTGAGTCAGTTGGGTCTGCCTTGTTGTAACGGGTCAGTCCTGTTGTGTAGGGGTCGGGTGATTTCGGGGGTGTTACCTCAAACATCACTTGCTTGTTTTGTGTTTGTCTTTTTGCTTCCTTTCGAGTCTATTTCTGCCTTGGAGCCAGTTATGCTAATAGATTTTGAATGGAACAGCAGTGATTTTCACACTCTTGTGTTTGCTTCTGCCGTGTGCAGCTTGTGCGTAAATTTAAATGAGATGGAAGTATTTGACTAAGAACTCGTCTTTTCGTGCCTTGAAGTCATTGCATTGGCCTAAGTTTTTCAAAACTTTTTCAAACACCGTGGTGAAACGAAGAGGAAGGAATTCCTTGGGATTTGCAAAAAATTGATCAATTGAGAGAAAGAGAGGCGCATAAGCCTTTAATGAATGAAATCATGCTTGTTAGTGTGAGTAATCGAGAAGGACCCTAGCTTTGATCCAGATTGGTCCTACATCGCTTTCAACATGAGCGATTTGTCGCTTCCTAAAAACTTTCAAAAATGTTTTGCGGTCCCGCGAAGACATGTGTGGAATCGTCTTGAGATTGTGCACTTAGATCGCCTCACCGAGACTCGACCTCCTTTGCTTTCAAACCTTGAACCGGCATTCAATGTTCAACGGCCGACCACAATGTAAGGCCTGTGGCTGATTTGAAGCAACCTCAAACAAGAGGCACCAAAGTCGATCAAGAAGGTTAGATCTCATCAAGAAGCTTGCAAAGCTAGATCAAGCACCTCTAACTAGGGGCAAAAATATCCGATGTGCTCAAGAGCCAAAGGTGGATTTTTTCGCAAATCAATACAATGCCCATTCTCCTCGATACAGAGGGCTTCAATCTCAAAACCATTTGGCATGGACTTGTTACACTTTTACCCTTTGAGGCTCACAATAAAAACCCTAAGGGCGACTCCAGCAAAAGTTAGAGCGAAGAAAAGAATGAAAAAGAAAAAAAGAAAAAATGCAAAGATACAAAAAAGAAAAAAAAAAGAAGGAAAGAAAAGAAGTAAAAAAATGAAAAATGAAGAGAAAAAGAAAAAGAAGCTCGCAAGGTCGAAAACCTGCAACAGGTGCCTTGGCAAAAGTTAGAGCATAAAAAGGAGAGGATAAATACCGAGTGTACCTTAACCCGAACTACGTAAGGCTTGATTCCCATGTTTGGGATACGAGGCAACTTCACTCTAAAGTCCACCAGAAACAATTCAAATTCGACTATGTCCATGTGATGGTTTTGATCATCTTTGCCTTCTTCAGATCCGAGAGTCCGGTCGTTCATCGCCAGAGGATCGACTACAATGTGCTACGACATCATCCAAACAAGGGCAACTTTCCGCTGCCATTCAATGCGCCGCGTGTCATTTCAAACAAGGCAACTTTCCGTTGCTATGCGGTGTCCTTCGCATAAGGGGCAATTTTCCATTGCTATTGGTCCGAGGTTGTGTATCTCAAAGAGTTGGTTCCCTGCTTGTTGAGCGGTGGCCGTTTGCAAAAACAGTTTTGAGAATTTTTACTGAGGTTGACTATTCTCTCAAAAATCATTCCATCTTTTCCAAAAACCGGACCATTTCTCGGACCCAAAAAAGGAAAATTTTCAGTGCTCATAGCCTGTCTTGCATGATTTTAAATCAAAAATCGAACAAACATGCTAATCTAACTCTTACATTGGTCAAAATTGTTTTTGTAGAAAGCCAAAAAACAAAAAATGGTCAAAATGATGAACTAGGGGCACAGTTGAGTCAGGTGTCCTGTCTTTTCCCGCTGCCACCATACTTGCTTTAAAGGGCACTCTACCGCTAGAAGAGGGCACAACCGAGGTTAACAACAAAAGGGCCGAAGCTCTCAAAATCCTCCAAGCAACGAGGTATCGCCAAGCGCGGCTACCTAACCGGATCGGGGCAAGATATTCCACTCCATCATCTCGGACAGATCTAACCATGTCCAAACTCCCCTACAGAGCTGCCGTTGACCGACGCCACCGCAGATTCACTATACACCTAATTGTTGCGCGGCCCCTCTGTGGAAGAAACTCATTGTTGTGAACAAGAAAAGAATCTAGCAGAATGCTAGGGGCAAGAACCCGTAACTTCCTGTTTATCCATCAACCACCTGTGGAGGGATAAAAAAATGAGAGATTAAAGAATAGAGAGATGTGCATTGAGAGAAAAAGTGAGAAAAGGGCTTTTTCGTGAAAAATAGAGCTTGAGGGTCGAGTGATGTGAGGATCACAAATGAGAAAGGGTGGGAAACACTACCGGGTGAAACAGGCTCCCTGTGCATGTCTGAGTGTCGTGTCTTTTTGTTTTATCTCGATTCTTGTTTTGAGTCGTCTCGAGTGCTACTCGACGTGTTTAGGTTGTTTATCCATTGTTTTCCGTTGTTGAGGCTTTTTCGCTGTGTTCAGTCGTAGGCTCAATACCCGATTAAGAACTCATTTCTTAATTTCAAAAAATCATCATCTTGTGCTCAGAGTGCTGTGCCATTCTCCACATTGGTGCAAAAAAGGAATTTGTTCTTTCAAAAACCGCGGGGTTCAACTCAGGTCATGCAAACAGTAAAATCAGGATCTATCTGAAGCTATATAAGTCCCACACTGCAAAGCAAAAGAAAAGAGGAAAAATCGAAGCATCTGAGTGTGTTTCACCTCCAGCAAATTCCGTGGGATGTACCCCGTCAAGCCTTGTCAATGCTCCGAAGTATGGGTGTGCCTCTACCTCAAGCTCAAAATGTTTCTGAAGTATCAACTCATGTCTCCGGCGCGTAGCTCATTGTCGCTTGCGTGCACGAAGTCGTATCCTTTTGGGAAAACCAAAGCCGCCTTTGCATGCATGCTCCTAGTATCTCAAAAAGGTGTTAGATGATTTGGCATAAATGGGAAAACCAAAGTCAGAAGTACACCATTGGCCCCTCATTTCAAACTCAGTGCTTCGATGTCTCCACGCACAGAAGAAAAACGGAAGCATATAGCACAAGTTCCATATGCAAATGTAGTTGGTGCATTAATGTATGCTATGGTTTGTACAAGGCCTGACATCTCACATGCTGTGAGTATGATAAGCAGGTACATACATGGCATGGTTAATCTGGGATTGAAGTTCGAGAGAGATAACCGACTTGGTCAGAATTTGGGTGGATATGTGGACTCAGATTATGCTGGTGACTTGGACAAACGCCGATCAACAACAGGGTATGTATTTACGCTTGCTAAAGGGCCGGTGAGTTGGAGGTCAACACTTCAGTCAACGGTGGCTTTATCTACTACAGAGGCAGAGTACATGGCAGTGACAGAAGCCTTTAAGGAAGCTATTTGGCTACATGGGTTAATTGAGGACTTGGGTATTGTTCAGAAGCATGTTGAGGTGTACTGTGACAGTCAGAGTGCCATTTGTTTGGCAAAGAACCAGGTTCATCATTCCCGCACTAAGCACATTGATGTCCGTTTCCATTTCATCCGAGAAATTGTGAATGAAGGGGATATTCTGATTCAAAAGATTAGTACTACAGATAATCCGACCGATATGCTCACAAAAGTGGTTTTTGGGATCAAGTTCCAACATTGTTTAGACTTGGTCAACATCTCTCGGAACTGAGCACCTTCGGGTGCAAGGCAGTGTTGATCGATCACTATGTTGGATAAGAGAATCCTCGCCAAGGTAGAGATTTGTTGAAGATTGGCTAAAGATTCTTGCCAACACAACTTGCCAACCTACAAAGGTGATTCTCTATGTGAAACTTGCCAACCTACAAAGGTGATTCTCCATGTGAAGCCAACACATTGCAAACGAACATGGACGGCCATCGAAAGGAGAAGAAGTGAGCTGGCCATGTGCAAGGCCAGCCTCTCCACCTCTCTTCTGTAATGTGTATAAATGGAGAGGGTGAGAACAGAGGGAAATACACACAGTGAGGTGTGAGTTCAAGAGAGAAAATAGAGAGAGAGAATTATTCCGAGAGTGTTGTAATTCTTCCATTTTCTCAATATAGTGAATCCGCTGCCCTTGGACGTAGGCGACTTGCCGAACCACGTTAAATCTCTTGTGTTGTTGCTTGTGTGTGTTCCCGGTGTGCCCCGATCCACAACAATTATTCCTTATGGTCTCAACTCATGGAGATGCGACATGCCAGAGCAAGGTTGGATATCTCACCGGGCGAAGCAAGAAAACCGCACCCGGCGATCCCAATCTAGGAACATGGATTACCGAAAATCACAAAGTGAAAAGTTGGCTTGTTGACTCAATGAGCCCGCTGTTGATCCAAATGATTTATTCATCTTCCCACCGCCTGTGCAATATGGGAGGTCAGACGAAAACCTTCTATGATGGATCAAACGAAACTTATATTTTTGAATTGAACCAGATCCTTCTCCACTACGCAAAATGGTCAATTCTTGTCAACATACTACAATGAACTCAAGCTATTTTCCAGAAATTGATCACAGGACTATCTCTCAAGAAGGAATAGTTAAAGGTGGTCTAGTTGTATTATGCGATGGCTAGGCTTTGGGTTCATAATTTTTGAGTGGACTCGATTAATTTTATCGTGTTCGTGGGCTAAACATTACTTAAAAGACTCAAAACTTGATTTGGAGAGCACATATGCATATGTTCGGAGAAAATACCAATAGAGATGCACTATGAGCGCTCTTGTCAAATCTTTGAGAATTCAAAGATCGCCGACCAACCATACCTACCAGACCATCATTTGGCTTGTTGAGAATAGAAGCAATCAATCCACTAGCAAGTTTGGTGGCTTGATGTGTGCTCATTGTGGTGAAACCACCATTCAAACAACGATGCTATGAACTTATTGGCTATCCTGAGTGGTGGATTTCATCAAGAAACCTCGCAAAGAAGCTCGGTGGAAAGGCAATGGTGACATCTACGGAGGCATCCATCGCAACCTACAACAAACGCTGCCTACTCGTATTGATGTTAAGGCCTCTGTGTTCTCGCAATTTCTAAGAATAATACTTGGATTATTGATACAGATGCATCCAATCATATGACTAGGGACTCGGTCGGCCATAATCTATTTTTCCTTCTCCTTAATCTGTCTCCATGGCTAATGGTAGTATATCTCCCATTACTGGAGAGGGCTCTGTCACTCTATATCAAACTCTCACATCAGATACTGTCCTTGTTGTTCCATCCCTTGAATATAATGTTCTGTCTGTTAGCCAAATTACCTCTAATCTTGCTTGCACTATCGCTTTTGGCCCTCATTTTGTGTTTTTCGTGACATTCTAACGCGGAAGATTCTTGGTTATGGTTGTTAATCATATTATTTAATTTTGATGATGTCTAAAGTATTATTTGTAACAATTTAGATGTTTTTAATGTATATATTTATTTGACACAAAATATTATCTTTTTAATATATATATATATATATATATTTGTTAAATATTAGTTAAATAAAAATATTTTTGAAAACTTTACTATTCACCTTTTGAAAAATTGAGGCTGATCACTATTCACTTTTTGACCAAATTAAAAATTGATTAATTATATTATTTTGATAAAAATGATGGGTTGGTTGTATTATTTTGACAAATTTGATATTGATGGGTTGTCTTGTGTTGACAAAATTAATATGGAGTGGTAGAATATATTTAGTTTAAAATTTCTACAACATATACAATATTTTAAAGATGGCATACATTTTCAGATCCATCATAAATATCATTTAAAGAGATTTTTTCTATATGCAAATATTTGATTAGAACATTATATATATATTGCATATAATATAAATAGAATACATCACGCGCTTATTAAATTTTTACATTACATTGATTATATCATATCACACTATACTACATTGATTATATCTTATTATAATCAAACAAGAAGAAAAAATGGAGTTATATATATATATATATTATAAACTAGATGGAGAAAATTATTTGTTTGTTTGAAAGTTGTGAACTTTGTATTAAATTGTCTACAAAAACGGTGGCTCCATGTTTGATAAAGTAAAAAGAAAAAATCAGTCTTATTTTTATCTTTTTAATTCTTATCATTTGCTGACTATTCAAAATCAAGAAGTGTGCTTATGTAAGCGATGACATCAAGAGTGTGCTTATGTAAGCCATGACATCAGGAGCGTGCTTATGTAAGCCATGACGTTAGGAGCGTGCTTATGTAAGCCATGACGTCAGCAAGGAGCGTCCAACTGATATATTTTTGTGTATAAATAGAAGTGTTGTGTGTGGAGAAAAAATCAAGAACTTGAAGAGAAAATTTTCTGTGAGCTCCAAATTGTATTATGCTATTTTACTTTCAAATCTAAGTCTAGCATTTGTTCTTACACTTTCATATCTACTCTTTGTGAGAGAATTATTGTAAAAGAGGGTTTAAATTACCCTTATTCTTATTTTTTATTTTTTAGAGAGATTTTGTAAGGGTAAGGCTTTTATTGTTGAGTGAGGCTCAATAGATAAGAGTAAGTCCTGTGCCAAATCCACAAGCTGGGTGGTATATTTATTCAATTGATAGTAAAGAAATTCTCAAGGAGGTTCCTTGGAGAGTGGATCGAGATCGGCGTCGAACCACTATAAATCGCAGTTGTTTGATTTTCTCTCCTATCTCTCTTACGTTCATATTGATAATTATTATTCTGTTTTTTTTATTTATTAAAATTCTGAATATTGTGTTAATTTTAATACTGTGAAATTTTTAATAACCCAATTCACCCCCCTCTTGAGTTGCCTATCCGATAACAATTGGTATCGAGCTCAGACTCTAATTTCGTGACTTAACCGCCTTAGAGTAGATCATGGCAACCCCTAGTTATTCTCACCCGAGGGACAAGCATCTAATAGGCCACCTCTATTTAGCGCACAAATTTTAGCTATTGGAAAACTAGGATGACTATACATATTCAATCTAATGATTATGAATGTTGGAAAATTATTTGCAATGGTCCAAAAATTCCTACCAAAATCAGATGGACTTAGGATTCCAAAACCTGAAGATGAGTGGGATGAATCAGATATTAGAATGGCCCAAATTAATGTCAAAGTTACAAACATGTTGTACTGTGCCTTAGATGCCAACGAGTTCAATAGAATTTCCACATGTAAAACCGCAAAAGAAATTTGGGACAAGCTTATAGTGACTCATGAGGGAACCGAACAAGTTAAATAATCTAGAGTCAGTTTGTTAGTCCATAATTATGAACTTTTTAAAATGAAGCCTGATGAAACTATTCCTCAAATGTTTACTCGTTTTACTGATATTACTAATAGTTTAACTTCTCTTGGCAAAACATATACTAATGCTGAAATTGTAAGAAAAGTGCTTAGGTCATTGCCAAAAGTTGGGAGACAAAAGTCATTGCCATTACCAAAGCCAAGGATTTATCGAACCTAAGTCTAGATGAGTTAATGAGATCACTCTTAACTCATGAGCTCATAATGCAATAAGGAAAGGAAGAGGAGGACAACAACAAGAAGAAATAAATAGCCTTCAAATCCACCTCGAAACATCAAGAGGATAAGGAAGATGATTCAGATGAGGATGAGGAAATGACATTCATCACTAAAAAGTTCTAAAGGTTTGTGAGAAAGAAACAAGCCGTACGAAATTTTTTCAGAAAAGACTTCAACAACAGGGATTTTCAAAGAGGAGAAAATCACAAAAATCAAGTGACCTCGCATTAATGCAACAAACCCGACACTACAAATCGAATGTCCAGAACTTAAGAAAAATTCAAGAAGGACAAGAAGAAAGCTATGATTGCAAAGATGGAGAGAAGATAGTGATGAAAGCTTATACGTAAACCGAAGTTTGCAAAACGAGGTTGCTAACCTATGTTTAATGGCACTTGGAAATGAAAATGAGGTAAATGACTTAATCCTTTACATTTGATAAATTACAATTAGCTTTTGATGAATTATATGTCAATTTAAGAAACTTAGTTTGAAAAATAATTGTCAAAAAGAAAGTAATTTCAAGTTTATCAAAAGAAAATGAATCATTGACTTCCAAGATAAATGTTTTAGAAAATGAAGCCATGAAAATGAAAAAGGAAAATGAGATTTTAACTCAAAAAGAGTCTTCAATTTCAAAAAACATTTAGTTGCATTGCAAAAGAAAACGACTCTTTAAAAATGTGCAAATTATTTTGAAAGAAAATATTAAAGACTTGAAAACTACTCTTTCAAAGTTCACTCAAGGTAGAGAGACTTTAGATAAAATTCTTAAAAATCAAAACCGCACTTTTGGTAGAGCCTAATTGGATATAAACCTTTTTCAAAAGTAAAACTGCCAAAAATGGCTTTGTATATGCATCTTCTAATCACTCTCATCTCACATGTCATTTTTGTGGAACAAAAGGTCATATTTCACCTTCATGTCCTATTAAAAGAAATCCTTTTGTTAAAATAAAAAAGATGTGGGTCCCTAAGGATATCCCGAGAGTGTCAAATTCTAACTTTTATGGACCCAAGAAAAAATGGGTACCAATAGAGAAATCAAATTTTTGTAGGTATGTTTCAAGAAAAAATCCAGTAACGATAGATGGTATCTTGACAGTGCATATTCGAGGCATATGACTGGAAATAAAACTATGTTCGCCACACTTCAACCAAAGGATGGCGGATATGTGACTTTTGGCGATAATGGCAAGGGTAAAATCATTGGTGTAGGAAGTATTGGTAAAAATCCCTCTCCTATTATTGAAAATGTTTTATTTGTTGAAGGTTTAAAACATAACTTGCTTAGTATTAGATAATTATGTGATAAAGGTTATAGAGTTATTTTTGAGAAAACTCATTTCACTATTGAAAACACCCTAAAAAATAAAACTTTATTTATAGATTACAGACATGAGAATGTATATGTGTTTGATTTGCACGATTTGTCTTCTCATTTTAATATTAAATGTTTATCTGCTATAAACGATAATGGTTGGCTTTGGCATAGAAGATTAGGACATGCTCATTTTGATTTAATTTCCAAACTTTTAAAAAATGAGTTGGTCATAGGTTTACCAAAAATTGTTTTTGAAAAAGATAAACTTTGTGATGCATGTCAATTTGGAAAACAAATTAGAATTTCTTTTAAATCCAAAAATATTGTTTCAACTACTAGATCGCTTCAACTCTTGCATATTGATCTATTCGGACCATCTAGAACATTAAGTTTATGAGGAAAATCTTATGCCCTTGTTTGTGTTGATGATTATACTAGATATACATGGGTATTATTTTTAGTACACAAAAATGAAACTTTTTATAATTTCTCAAAACTTTGTAAAAGAATTCAAAATGAGAAAAATCTTAATATTTGTAGTATTAGAAGTGACCATGGTAGTGAATTTGAAAATGATGATTTTATTATGTTTTATGATAACTTAGGAATAAATCATAATTTCAGCTCCTAGGACTCTCAACAAAACGGTGTGGTTGAAAGAAAAATAGAACTTTTGAAGAAATGGTCGGTACTATGCTTTGTAAAAATAATTTACCTAAATATTTTGGGCGAAGTCGTTAACACCGCTTGCTATGTTATAAACCGTACATGATTAGACCTATTCTTAAGAAAACCCCTTAAGAACTTTTGGAAAGGAAGAAAATCTAATATTAGTCACTTGCGTTTTTGGTTGTAAATGCTTTGTATTAAATAACAATAAAGATAACTTAGGAAAATTTGATGCTAAATCGGATGAAGCTATATTTCTTGGTTATTCTATGTCTAGTAAAGCTTATAGAGTATTCAATAAAAGAACTCTACTTGTTGAAGAATCTGTGCATGTTGTTTTTGATGAATCTAACGATATTATTTCCAAGAATCATGTAAGCAATGATATTGTAGAAAATCAACCAAGCATGGAGAGCATTTACAAAAAGGAAAATGAAGAAAATCCATTACGCGAACAAGAAGAAGAAATGACAATGGAGAAACTTCAAGAAATATATGCTCTTCCAGAAAGTGACTCAAATCTACCAAAAGAATGGAAGTATGCTCATGACACCCCAAAGACCTCATCATAGGTGATGCGGCGGAAGGTATAAAAACTCGTTTCTCTATTAGAAATATTTGTGGTAACTTAGCATTTGTTTCACAAATTGAACCAAAATCATTTTTAGAAGCTGAAAATGATGAAAACTGGATTTTAGCAATGTAAGAAGAATTAAATCAATTTAAAAGAAATGAAGTTTGGTTTTTGACCTCTCGACCTAAGGATCATCCCGTTATTGGTACAAAATGGGTTTTTCAAAATAAAATGGGCGAATCTGAAGTTGTTACTAGAAATAAAGCTAGATTAGTAGCTCAAGGCTATAATCAAGAAGAGGGAATTGATTTTGATGAAACTTTTGCACCAGTTGCTAGACTTGAAGCTATTAGAATGTTACTTGCTTTTATGTGTTTAAAGATTTTAAATTATATCAAATGGATTTTAAAAGTGCTTTTTAAATGGATACATTTTGGAGGAAGTCTATGTTGAACAACCTCCGCTTTTGAAAATCATAAATACCGATCATGTTTTCAAACTTTCAAAAGCTTTATATGGTTTGAAACAAGCTCCTAGAGCATGGTATGAAAGATTGAGTAATTTTCTACTTGACAAAGGTTTTTGTAGAGGAAAAATTGATACAACACTTTTATAAAAATCAAAAAAGAAGATATGCTAATTGTTCAAATTTATGTTGATGATATCATTTTTGGTGCTACTAATGAAAATTTGTGCAAAGAGTTTGCTAAAGACATGCAGGGTGAGTTTGAAATAAGGATGATGGGGGAATTAAATTACTTCCATGGTCTACAAATTAAACAAACTAATAATGGAATACATTTAAATCAAACGAAATATATCAAAGATCTACTCAAAAGGTTTGAAATGGAATCATCAATGCTCGCAAAGAATCTAATGAGCACATCGATAAAAAATCCATAAAGATGAGCAAGGTAAACTCAGAGATGAGAAGAAATATCGAGGTATGATTGGTTCTTTACTCTATCTTACCGCAAATAGGCCCGCATAATGTTTAGTGTTTGTATGTGTGCACATTTTCAATCAAGAAAAAAGAGTCACACATCACCGTAGTCAAACGATTTGATATCTTGTTGGCACTCAAAATTTGGGATTATGGTATTCTAAGGAACCACCTTTGAACTTTTTGGTTACTCAGATGCCGACTTTATGGGATGTAGACTAGACCTAAAAAGCACTAGTGGCACTTTGTCATTTTCTTGGACACTCACTCACTTCTTGGTTTTGCAAAAACAAAACTCTGGTTTCATTAACCGGCCAAGGTATCACATTGCCGCCAAGGGTGTTATGCACAAATGCTTTGGATGAAACAACAACTTCAAGATTTTGGACTTCACTATGATAAAATTCCTATAAAATGTGACAACATAAGTGCCATTAACCTTTCAAAAATCCTATTCAAGACTCACGACTAAACACATTGAAATAAGGCATCATTTTCTAAGAGATCATGTACTCAAAGGTGACATTGAACTTGAATTTGTGCCTACAAATCGTCAATTAGCTGACATATTTACCAAGCCTCTCAATGAAGAACAATTTTGTTACATTAGAACAGAACTTGGTATGATGAATACTCCAAGATAATATGTATATAAAAAAATGATTTTTTTTTGTAAATAAATAATTAAATAAAATAACTATAGTAATAATAATTATTATTATAAAAAATAATAACAATAATAATATACATATATTTATATATATAATTTTTTTTCTCTCTCTCTCTCCTGCTCCGCCTCTATCTCTCACCCACTCTCTCCTTACTCTCTTTTTCTATTTCTCTTGATCTCTCGCTTTCTTCCTCAACCGACTCCATATCCATGTTTACCATCGCCTACAACCATTTTCACCATCCACAAAATCACCCATCACTTTCATCACTACCATCATCCACCAAATCCTCACCAATCCAATCGAACTCCATCACTTCTCCACCAAATCAGATCACCATCGTTATCGATTCATCAAGCTCCATCACCGATCCATCAAGATCCGTGATTGATCTATCAAGATCCATTGCCGATTTATACAAATTCGCCAATCGATCTACCCAATCTTCTCCATTTTTTCCGATCATCAAGGTCATCACCGATCAACATGTTAAAATTTTGTTGCAATCGTGTTGTATTTTTTACTTGTTATATGTGCTCCAAATTTTCTTGAATTTAATAATGGTTGCTTCTACCTTGTTTGAAGAATTTGTTTTTATTTTTATTTTCTCCTTTTATGCTAGTGCACTTGGTGTAGTTGTTTATGGCCAGATCTTAAGAGCCCTTGGTATTATAGATTGGTAATTTGTTTCTTCAAATTTATGTAATTTTTAGTGCATTAATTCAGGGGGAGACTCATATATTTTCATTATAAAACTATATAAAAAAAGGGGGCATGTGTAGATTCTGTGCATAATTTTAGGGGGAGTATATACACATTTTTTCTTACCCCTTGTCTGTCATACTCCTTATCTGCACCAACAAACAAATTTTTTTTTGTGCAATGATGTAATTAAAAAAAATAAAAAATAAAAAAATAATAAATAATAACATAAATAAATAAATAAAGGAAGAAATGCTCGCAATTTTATTTTAGAAAAGAAAATATTACTCGATTACATGTAAATTTTCGTAGGCTTCATAGATTTTTATTTTTCGCCTTCAACAATTTTTCATGAGCCTCTTTTACATGTCTCTCTCTATTTTCGATTGTGAGTCTTGGCATTATCATCGTTGTATAATAATGCAATCGCATTCTCCAACTGCATTTTTTCTTTTTAGCTCTTTCTTCTCCTTACACATATTAACTACTTGTTGTTTTAACAAGCACACCTCATCTCTTCATTGCTAATTTTCATGTACTCTTGCTTGTAATCGCCGCTACCATATTGGAAACAAGAATATGGCTCTGGTATTAAGAGTCATAGTGTTATTAATAGCATCGAAATCATTTCGATTGCCAATAACACTAGAACCCCATTTATGTGTATAGCATGTGCCTGCGCCATCGGTATTTCTCATTTGCTCATTACATGTGCACCTCATGCAGTTCGACTCATTGATCGATAAGGTAAGAAATGACATGATTACAAAAGATGCTAAAACAAATTTTTCTCTCAAACACTTGATGATTTCAGATCTTTGCCTCTCGACCAGGTCACTTTTTATATACTCCATTGATCCATTACTCGATGCATATCATATATCCGCTCAAATCTTTTGTTTGTCAATATTTCCTGCGCTCGAGATGCTCCCAAAACCCCACAATGATTCCGACATGACAGACGGCCCATTATTTTATTTTTGGCCGCTCAGATTATTGTATCAAATGTGTTTGTTTCTTATCTTCATCTTTATTTTGATGATGTCAAAGGGGGAGAAAAAATATGATTGCTTTTGAAAATTATATGTTGCAGGGTTATCAAATATTTTGTCAATTTTATTTTGTGTCAAATCCATACAAATATTGCCATCATAAAAAAGGGGGAGATTGTTAATCATATTATTTAATTTTGATGATGTCTAAAATATTATTTGTAACAATTTAGATTTTTTTAATGTATATATTTATTTGACACAAAATATTATCTTTTTAAAATATATATATATTTGTTAAATATTAGTTAAATAAAAATATTTTTGAAAACTTTACTATTCACCTTTTGAAAAATTGAGGCTGATCACTATTTACTTTTTTGACCAAATAAAAATTGATTAATTATATTATTTTGACAAAAATGTTAGGTTGGTTGTATTATTTTGACAAATTTGATATTGATGGGTTGTCTTGTATTGACAAAATTAATATGGAGTGGTATAATATATTTAGTTTAAAATCTCTACAACATATACAATATTTTAAAGATGGGATACATTTTCTATCCATCATAAATATTATTTAAAGAGATTTTTTCTCAGATGCAAATATTTGATTAGAAAATTATATATATATTGCATATAATATAAATAGAATACATCACGCATGCTATTAAATTTTTATATTACATTGATTATATCATATCACACTACACTATATTGATTATATCTTATTATAATCAAACAAGAAGAAAAAGATGGAGTTATATATATATATATTATAAACTAGATGGAGAAAATTATTTGTTTGTTTGAAAGTTGTGAACTTTGTATTAAATTGTCTACAAAAACGGTGGCTCCATGTTTGAAAAAAACAAAAAGAAAAAATCAGTCTTATTTTTATCTTTTTAATTCTTATCATTTGCTGACTATTCAAAATCAAGAAGTGTGCTTATGTGTTTATGACATCAAAAGTATGCTTATGTAAGCTATGACATCGAGCGTGTTTATGTAAGCCATGACATCGTGAGCGTGTTTATGTAAGCCATGACGCCAAGGAGCCGCCCAATGGGTATATTTTTGTGTATAAATAGAAGTGTTGTGTGTGGAGAAAAAATCAAGAACTTGAAGAGAAAATTTTCTGTGAGCTCCAAATTGCATTCTGCTTTTTCACTTTCAGATCTAAGTCTAGTATTTGTTCTTACACTTTCATATCTACTCTTTGTGTGAGAATTATTGTAAAAGAGGGTTTAAATTACCCTTATTCTTATTCCTTATTTTTTTGAGTGATTTTGTAAGGGTAAGGCTTTTTATTGTTGAGTGAGGCTAAATAGATAAGAGTAAGTCCTGCATCAAATCCACAAGCTTGGTGTTGTATTTATTCAATTGATAGTAAAGAAATTCTCAAGGAGGTTCCTTGGGAGTGGACGAGGTCGGGCCGATAACCACTATAAATCGCAGAAGTTTGATTTTCTCTCCATCTCTCTTACGCTCATATTGATAATTATTATTCTATTTTTTTATTTATTAAAATTTCAATATTGTGTTAATTTTAATATTGTGAAATTTTTAATAACCCAATTCACCCCCTCTTGGGTTGCCTATATGGGATAACAATGGTGTTAGACGTGGCAAACTCTATTACTTGAGTTGGAAAATGGAGGACCAAAATAAGTCAGCTAATCACACTAGCAGAGAAGACAAAGCTAGAGCTTATTTGGTTATGGCATCAAGACTCGCCATCTTTTTTTTCTGCTATCTAAATTTATGACCACATCTTTTTTCGCTTTTGAATACTTTGGATTTATTGTGACATTTGTGAATTGGCTAAGAGCCATCAGATCCCTTATTTACCAAGTTTAAATAAAAGTTTCTAACCTTTTGTAGCCATTCATTTTGATGTTTGGGGTCCCGCATGATCCCTTCTTTGTCTAAAGCTCACTTTGTTACGCTTATTGATGAATGCACTAGAATGACTTGGGTGTCTTTACTTCAAAAAAAAAAAAAAATGAAGTATGTACAGCTTTTTAAGGCATTTCATACCATGGCGGCACTCAAGATCAAAAACGATTCGTGTTCTACTACCGACAACGATATTGAGTTTATAGATGCATCATTCGCACTTTTCTAAGCCACCTTGAATTTGCCATCAAACTTAGCACATATACTCCACAACAAAATGGTTTAAGGTAGAGGAAGAATAGACAACTATTGGCGTGGTGCATGCATCTCTTTGGCATGAACATGCCTTGCTTTTATGGGCGGCAAAGGAAATCATGCTTACTTCATTAATCGTGACACCTTCTTGCATGATCAATTTTCAAACCCTCAAAACAAACTGCAATCCTTATTTTCTATTTGTCACCTCCCAAACCTTGAACCTCGAGTCTTTGGTTGTATCAGATATATTCACATTCCCAAAAGTCTCATAACTAAACTTGATCCTTGTGCATGACGTGTGTTTTTGTTGGCTATTCTGAAGTTTTAGAAAGGATATAGATGCTATGACCCTCATACACCAAAAAGTCCATGTCACTTTTGATGCTTCTTTCATGCATCCCAACCTTATTACTCATGGGTGTCCGGCCTTTCTTTCGGGGAGAGTTCTAGTGAAGAGGAGGTGTTACAAGGAGGTGGCGGAGGACATGTATTTATGGACTTAGAAGAAGTGCATGAATGGCTTGGGAACAAGGGGAAAAGTGTTCAGAATTGTGATCAACAAAGTGTTCAATGTAATCAGATCACCAAAGTTGTGAGAATTTTTCTAAAATTGAACGTGAGGTATTAGTTCTCCTAAACTTTATATCAGGTACTCCTCACATGCCGGAATCACCAATCTCTCCAAAGTTGCCCGTGCCTACACCATTAACTGAAGAATCAACCCAAAATGTCATTCCTCGTAATCCCAATCCCGATCGTGAATATAATGTAACACATATATATCTAGAATTGCCAATGTCTACATATCCACAAAGATCAAATAAGGAAGCCTCGAAGAAGCAATATGACCCTGATCCTAAAGCCAAGACTAAATACCCAATTAGCAACCATTCGTTGTCCCAGAGGTTATCTGAATCATGTGCATTTACTGTTAATCAATCATCCACTGTATCTATTCCTAGTAATGTGTAGGATGCATTGATAGATCTGAAATGGACGAAGGTGATGAACGAAAAGATGGAAGCATTACAAAAGAATGCCACTTGGGAAATTGTTCCATTACCCGAAGGAAAGAAGACCATTGGTTGTAGATGGGTGTTCACGGTGAAACTCAAAGCAGATGGCAGTATTGATAGATATAAAGCAATGTTAGTTGCAAAGGGGTATACGCAAAGGTACGGGGTGGATTATCAAGAGACGTTCGCACCGGTAGCCAAGCTCAATACACCAGATTCTCATATCTCTAGCAGCCTAATAGGATTGGCCTCTGAGCAATTTGATGTTAAAAATGCGCTCTCAATGGAGATTTAGAGGAAGAGGTCTACATGGAGTTGCCACCAGCTAAAAGCTTCTTCATATAGAGGTGAACTGTAAACCTAAAAGTCATTGTACCTCAAACAAATACCTAGAGTATGGTTTGGGAGGTTCTCTTTTACAATGAAGGGATTCTTTATAAGAGAGTAATTCGACCATACCTTGTTTATAAAACACAAGGAAGGGAAGGTAATGTTTTAATTGTATATGTCGATGATATGGTCTTGACAGAGACAACCTATGCGAAATGAAAGCTGCTATAGAATATTTGGATGCTAATTTTGAAATGAAGGACCTGCAATCAAATATTTCTTGGGAATTGAGGTGGCAAGATCAAATCGCAAGATTTTCCTTTCACAACGAAGTATGTGTTAAATCTTTTAACTCAAATCGAATGCTTGCTTACAAACCAAAGAGACACGCCCATAGAATTGAATCATAAGCTTGAAGTTTTTCCCGATCAAGTTCCAATGGACAAAGGTCGATATCAACTGCTAGTAGGGAGATTAATCTATTTGTCACACACAAGGCCGATATAACTTATGCAAAGGAGCATTGTAAGTCGGGCTTTTATGCATACACCAAGTGAAGAGCATATAAATGCGATATCGAATCTTAAGGTACTTGATGAATACTCGTGCAAAGGGTTTTGTTTTCAAACAATGGTGTTTCTAATATTGAAGGATACACTGGATTCGACTAGGTGGGTAATCAAACCAATAGAAGGTCCATGTCCGGTTATTTTACTGTGGAAGGTAATCTTGTCACGTGAAGAAGCAAGAAATAGAAGGTCGTGGCAAGATCAAGTGTTGAAGTCAATTCGAGTTATGGCTCATGGTGTATGTGAATTGTTATGGATTAGAAGTGTACTAAAAGATTTGGGGATTGAATATACAAGCCCTATGAATCTTCATTATGATAATAAAGCAGCCATAGAAATTGCACATAATCTCAGATAATATGACCGCACTAAACATGTTGAAGTGGACCATCATTTCATCAAAGAGAACCTTGATCAAAAGATTATACCATTTCCATTTGTCTCGTCTGAAAGTCGGCTTAGTGATGTACTCACAAAAGCAGCCAGTGAAAGGTGTTTCATGAGATCAACAAGTTGGGCATGATAGATATCAATGCTCCAACTTGAGGAGGAGTGTTGGCATGAGTCAGTATATAAGATTTAAATTAATTGATTCTAGATATATTTAGATTCCTTTAGAATAGGATTGATTTATTCAGTTTTACTAATAGATTTGTTTCCTTATTTGCAGGATATAACTTGTATCTATATATGGTCTTCCTGCTGGAAAATGAAATATACTGAAACCATTATTTCACACATTTTGATAGTGCCAATCCTTTGCCATACCCGACTAAAAACACAGGAAACCAAAACCATACACCTTATGCTTCTTAACTGGCACCATTCCAAAACCTCTAGCCATGCTCTAGTTTTAGCTTCTATGCCGGACCCTATGATGAATGAGAGAACTGGACGACTGTTAAGGTCAAGTGATATACTCTTATCAATTACTTAATCCTGAGACTATCTCAAAATGGTGTAATTTGGGATTTTTGATTTATTTATTATTTGGGTGAATTTGAAGGGTAATTTAGAAAAAATATAGGGTGTATTGAGAGTAAATTACAACTTTAAATAATTCAATAGAGTACATTGAGAAATTAGAGATACTTAATGATTTTTTGAATGCAAATAGAATCTCCTTTCCTAACCCATCTGAAAAGCCTGTCATCATCCCTTCAGCTGGCCCATCAAGGGCCCCCATCAAAGCCCATTGTTCCAAAAAGGCTGAAATTATATCCCAAACAAAAATGTTTTGGAGTTCTAATTTGTGAGCTCTAATAGCTCTAATGTGTATGTGGAGCCCATCCGATGTTTTGGTTTTTTTTTTTTTTTTTTGGGATTCTTTCCACCTCACTAGAGCTCAATTAAAGCTCTAGTTTTAAAGGATGTATCATTGTTGTATCCCAAATGGCTCTCTGTACAAAATTCATCTCAGGAAGGATTCACAGGTTTCTATTCAGGAATTCCATCTCCACACATATGAGATTTGGAAAATCAAATCCAAAAAGGGACAGTCCTATACCTCCCATGCATACCTCTCTTATGAAGCAGTTTTGTTGGCTAGTGTTTTGTTTTGTTCTCTTGTAACCGCTACTCTGTTTTTTAGTTAGGCATCTTGCCTTCCATTTAGTTTGTTTTGAACAGGGGCAGCATTTGATTGTGTTTGTTGTTTGGGTGCCAACCTAGTTGGGATCCTTCTCACAAGCTATGATGCTTTTCCCTCTATCTTCTTGATGTATCTCATCCTACTGTAACACAGCTGATACATCAATATATTTATTTTGCCGCTCAAAAAAAAAAAAAAAAAATTAAACAAAACATTTTATGTTTTAATAGATTTAACTTTTGGTCAATAAATTCCAATTACAACAAACCAAAAATCATTAATATGTTTGTTAAGTCTTATTTCATTTTATGATGAAGTCATATTTTTTTTTTTATCAAAAGATCTGTATACATGTTTCTTTCTTGTTTAATCTCATTATGTTTATATTATATCCTAACCTAGACATACTACATGTGGAGATTTTGAAACTTACACAATCTAGATCACTTACTCACTGATGTTGCCTAGCAATATCAATACTGGGATGTGTTTCTACAATTACTAGGAACATATTTCATGAAATTTTAGAATGGGTTGATTGACGATGTGGAAATATTTAAACGTGGATGGATTTTTGATATTGTACATCAAGGTAGTTATGTGCAATTTTGTCAATCCATGACTTGATTAGTGTATACATAATATTATATGAACAATTCTAGTATTTCTAGATTCAAATATAGGCAGTAAATTTACAATTAGTTGCAATGAATAAGAAATTGTTGCCAAATTTATTCTCATATTTTATTAATAATATCTTTGCTATAACAATGATGACTGTTCACAAGGTAGAGTTTTGTACTAATCTTAAAATCTCAACTCGACATTAACCAAGATCAATTTTTGTAAAGATTAAAAGTTGACGCTGTTAATGAACCATTCTTAGTGGAGTTTCTTTTTGTTGGGTATTTTAATGATTTTTTTTTTTTAAAAACTAAATGGAGCTATAACATTTCAAAATTAATTTCTTACACTAATTGGGCAAGTACACGTCAACAATTTGCAAATAAGTTTATATGCCACGTCCAACGCACGTGCAACGAACGCGCATCGTCACTAGTATATTCAAAAACCTATAAATCAGCACCAACAAAAACAAAAAACAATCATCCAAGCCCCTCAACCTACCGACAATGTTGAGGTATATATTTCATTTTTTTCCCCAATGAAATCTAAAAACACAACATAACATGCAAAAATCAAATTCCAAAATATATAAACGTGAAATTTATTTATAAAAGTTTGAACTAAGTAAAAGCATATTGTAGCTAGTCTCCAACAATGGTTATCATAGCTCAACTTAGACAAGAAAGAAAGAGGTCAAAATCATCGAAACCGCCTGAACATCCATATATATTACATTATTTTTTGTTATTGACTTCAGTTACTAATAAAAATAAAGCAAAGAAAACTCATGTAACCTTATATTTAAGGGAAAAGGGTGTATTTGTAAACCAATTGAAGCCGATAGAGGCTTCAAATCATGGTTTTGGAACTTGGGTATGCTCAACGATGTTGTGAATACGCTTTCATAGTAGAAGAAAACTTTGAACTCTCTGTTGTTTTCGCCATGAACATTGATCAGGCTAGATTTCGCTAGAAGAAATCTTATTTTTAAACTTCAAATCTTGATCGCTAATCATGTATTCATTTCCTTCTTCTGGTATGATAAAGTCCGCTGGGTTTCTATTAATGCTGCAAATTTCATTATCAAAAATGATTCTCATAGGGAAAATAGTTGCATTCATACAACCCGCCTCCATGTCAATGCATTTTCTCGCATTTTCAATTGTATGGCATTGCAAGGGAAACACCATAGTATCAGATGTACCATTGAACCCTTTCTGCATATCCTGGATTGAATTAAACTCATGGTTTATGCATGAAATACCACTTGTGCTTTCCATGAGTGTTTTCCCTCTTTTTTCAAACTTTGAAGTGCCCGTTTTGAAATTTCCATTATTTTGCAATAGAGAAGGAAATGAACCAACAACGGGAACAGGAACAACATGTGAGCATTCATAAGGTTTATTTAAAGGGTGATTTTTACCATAAAATTCAAACGATAAGTGTCTTGAGCTATCATTGAATACCCCACTCCCTCGACTAGAGAACTCTTTCACATGGTAAATATAAGGAAACAGAGGTTTCTCAAGGATCTTTGATGTCTCATCTAGACCAACCTTTGGGTGATGATCATAGGGAAAGAAATTGTTGGTAAAAAATTTAGGTTTTTCGTCCAAACTAAAGGTTAAACTTGGTTGCATCCCAACATCCATAAAGCTGAGTAATTCCATAGCTAGTATGCTATTGCTAAAATGAAAATCTATAGATGCCGAAGGCTTTTCATTAAGATCAAAATCCCTATGCTTGCGAACTAATGGAAATTCAAAAGATGCCCTTCTAAAAGATTTATAATCAAAATTATTGTTCTGCTTTTCGAGGTTATTGGCATTTGGATTCATGAAGTTAAGATCAAGATCCCCAACTGTTTTCCCTTTACTCACTGTCTTTGGGAATTGTGAATTCATTTTAAAGTTACCTAAATAAGCCACAGACTTTTGAGTAATGTTAAATCCATAAGGCATGTGATTTTGTAATCCAACATGCTCTACTACTTCACTATGTCGTGATCCATTTTGGCACGAGTTATGCACTTCTAAAACCAGCGTTTTGGTCATGCGACAGTTTTCATGTTGTAATGATTGAAGCACCCCATTACCGGGTACTCTAGGAAAACCCGTTAACTCAACATCCTTTTTTCCATCAGTTTTTCTAAGAAGAAATATTTTTTTCACCCTCGTGACGAACACCTTTCATATTGATTTCTTGCCATGAGTCCAACTATTTCCATTGGGATGTCATCGTTTCCTTGTTCTTGAACTTGAATTGCATTTTTACTGTTGTGAATACTAGAGAAATCCTAAAAAAAAATTATTGAAGTTTCATTGATACACTAGACTCAAAAACATTAAAGCATAGAAGTTTTGATAAAACAAATATACAAAGAAAAAAAAACATGAAAATAAAAGAAGAAAGAGAACCATAGCAAAGTAACTAACTCATTTCTTTTTAGAAGAACAAAAAATTATTGCAAGAAAATAAAATAACATAAAGTGGCTTTCCTTGTGTTTCCTAAGAAAAACAATAATATAAAGAATAAATATGAAATAGAATAAGAGCCCAAAAATTTTTAGTGGTTCTCCAATTTTGATTTGTATGAGGGTTATCTAAACAAGGATAGCAACTACTTAAATTAGCCAAAATACTAAATTTGTTACTCTTTATATGCTTTCTTCAAATTTTAAGAGCAACTTGTATGATCACCATCTAAAATGCACCTAACACTTACACAACACGGCATGAATACAACATGGACACTTGACACACCAATTTTTAAAAATACAAGACACGACACGTGGGGACACGATGAAATATATAATATATTTATTATATATTAAATATATGAATATATCATTCAAAGATAATAAAAAATGTAATATAATACTTATTTATGATTATAAGTCTATTTATGATCTTGTCCATCGTCGACAAGATCCTAAGGTGTGAGAACCATTGTTACCAACTTGACAAGATCATAAATCTTAGTCAAACCAACAATAAACAAATAAAGTAAACAAACACAAATTGCATCACACATTCACCTTGGAAAATATTTAAAAGTAATAGCATCTTAGAGAGGAAAAAGCACATACCAGTTAAGTTGATGATGAGGAGAAGAACTCCTATTTTCAACCTGAGGAACAAGATTTTCCCTTTTATTATTGGCATCCATTTTCTCATTGAGATAAAAAAGAAATACTTTCTTGGAAAATACATCTGGTACAGATTTGGAAAAACCACCATCAACTGCGACAACATAATGTTTCTTTCCATCTTCGATTTTGACTTGATTTGTTTTGGGCACAACGTCTTGTTAAGGCATTAATGGAGAACGTTCCCCCTCAAATTGAGTTTGCTTGTTTTCCATTTTGCTCGGCATAGCATTTCCATCAATTATATGATGAGTCCATTGATTTTTTTACACCAACTTGCGAATCAACTCTAGAAGATGCATCTTGTTGTGATTCAGAATCAATAACAGCAACGCTCACAATTGCCTTGAAAATATGAGTTTTTTTAGTCAATATGTTGCTTGGACTAATAAACCCCAAGGGCTTCTAATCCTTCTTATCATGAGGCATCTTTGTTTTTCCTTTTAATACCTGCAAAATGCTTCGTAAGACTTCATTCGACGACCATATGATCATGAAGAGGACAAATTGAATGGGAGCTAGCAGATATACCAGGCATTACATTGGAAGGTCCATTTTCAGTTCGGGCACTATGATTTTCCACAACTCATTCAGCGAACGTACTGTTCGAATCTTTTGGCATATCAAACCAGTTGAGTTATTCATGTGGCGTTGATCATGATGATTATTCTTAGCTAATAATTCATCACTTTCAGATGAGAGATTATCATACTCTTGTTTCTCATTATTGTACTAGCTGTCTTGGAGGCATCACATGTTGGAAAAATTTATAAAGAGGTAATTGTGAATTGAAATAGACTTCACTTTGAATGAAATGGTGTAACTTTTCATGGTGTCTTTTTGTTTTAAAAGAAGGGTCAAACTCTCCATTTGAATGAAATGGTGCAAACCTTTCATGGTGTCTCTTTATTTTAAAGGAAGGGTTATATCCTTTCTTCAGACTCTTTTTTATTCAAATTGAATATGTGCCAACAAAGCCTATATAAAGGCAGCCCATTTCAATTTTGATTTTCCAAAAATTCATTTTTCTTGCCTTCATTTTGCTCTTTTGCGCCCTTTATTCTTCATATTAGATTTAGAATAAATTTCAGAGAGTTATAGAACACAAGGTTCTAATTCTTCGGACAAATTTGGTTGAAGAGCTATTACAAATTTGTGAAGATCATTGTATCTCGGAGATAGACGCCACATAACCATAAGCTATCTCAGAAGCATTTACCTAATTGTTTTACGACAGAGTGTCACACACCGATTTTGTCTTTTAATTATTGATTCGTTCAACAAAATAAATTCTCGTGAAGTTTTATTTTATTTTGTTTGAATTATTTCAATTTATTTTATTTACACGTAAGATTGTTCCAACAATCTTAAGATAGATTCAATTATTCTGCTTACGTAATTTTTCATTTGCTTCTTTCTTTCTTTCTTTTAAGGAAATTATTTTCTCGGTTTTCATTACTTAAAATTGCTTTAGTATTTTAATTATTGAAGTGTTACAGAAATTAATTTTCTGTGTGGAATTAATTTGGTTAAATAAAATTTTGTTTTATTTCCAACTTAATTGAAAAATAAAAGTTATTTTCTTATTTCTTTTATTTTATAGAATTTAATTTTCTGTGTGGAATTAATTTGTTAAATAACATTTTATTTTATTTCCAAATTAATTGAAAAATAAAAGTTACATTCTTGTTTTTTTTTTTAATTTTATAGAATTTAATTATGTGAATTTGGATTAATTTTTCAGGTAGTATAAATTCTAATTTATTTTATAAATTAGAATTGATGGCTATTGAAACTAATGCCCAAACAAGTACTACTGTGGTGGTTGCAATGACGCCATCCCCTCTCCCTGTAATAGTACCTAGAATCACTATGAAAAAGCCGCAGCTTATCGAATCACTTTAAAAGATGGCAATGTAAAATGTTGTTCTATTTTACAACTCTGAACCTGGCTCGTTTCCTTCGTGAAGATGCTCCTATCTTGAAAGAGGATGAAATCGACCGGTAAGAGGTTGCTGCGATTGATGCCTGGAAACATGCCGATTTCCTTTGCCGGAACTACATCTTGAACGGACTTGACAAGACATTATACAACGTCTATAGTCCTAACAAGACAGCAAAAGAACTTTGGGAGTCTTTTGGAGAAAAATACAAAACGGAAGATGCTCTACCAAAGAAATTTGTGCTTAGCATACTCCTGGATTTTGTAATGGTTGATTCAAAAACTGTGGTCAGCCAAGTTCAAGATTTCCAACTCATTCTGCATAACATTCACGCAGAAGGCATGTCTTTCAGTGAATCCTTCCAAGTTGCTGCGCACTTTAATTGAGAAATTACCAAAAGGTCGAAGGAATTAAGAACTACCTCAAACACAAGCTTAAAGAAATTTCTATGAAGAATTAATTATGCTTGAGGATTGAGGAGGACAACCATAATTCAAAAGCGGGTGCCGCTGGTAAGCATTCTATGGAGTCTAAGGCAAATGTGGGAACATGCTTCAAAAACTAAGAAACGAAAGTCTTTTGGAGAAAGTTCATCTCAAGGCTTTAAAGGGGGAAAATAAAAAGTACAAGTTTAATGGCAAATGTTATATCCGTGACAAAGAGAGATATCGGGCCAAAGATTGCCGTAGCAAAGGTAAAAGCAAAAGAAGAACAAACAAAAAGCTTGCTCAAGCCTATATGACCGGTGACAATATTTCCAATGGTATAGATGATATCAATCTTTTGTAGTTGTTTCGAGACAAATCTTGTCGAAAATCCTAAAGAATGGTGGGTGACATCTAAGTTACTCGCCATATTTGTGCCGACAAAAAGATGTTCATATTTTATTCTAGAGGACAATGATGAACAATTTTTATGGGCAACTCTCAACTTCCAAAATTGAAGGACAATGAAAGATTGTACTCAAGATGACATCTCGAAAGGAATTCACTCTCAACAATGTGCATGCACCGGATACATTCGCAAGAATCTTGTTTCCGTGATCTTTGTTGAGTAAGAATGGATTTAGGCTAGTATTTGAAAGTGATAAATTTATTTTATTTACACAAAAGATTGTTCCAACATCACATATCGCTTGATTTAATTTTTTCTCACCATCTTCGCACAAGTCTGTGGTTCCCAATTGGCTACTTCTTCTTTTTGGATCCAAGTCTATCCATGTCAATAAAATTCGAGGCATTATTACGCAATAATGGATATGTAGTATATGAAACTATACAAAACAATTACAAAAGAATTGAGCTAAATTGTGCTTTTGTTTTTATATAATAGGGTGACTCATTTGCAGCTTTGCCTCCTTAAACTATAAAATGTAAAAATTAAATCCCTTGAACTATTATTTTTTTTACAAATTAACACCTTCCTCCATTAGGATTCTAGCTTTATGGATTTAAACAGAATCGCATCTTGTGTGAAGCATATAATTCACTTTATTGATTTTTTAGGATAATAAGACCCGCTTATTGATTTTTTTTTAGGGCTATAGTATAATTTTTTTATCATTTTTTTACTTTGCCTCCCCTTATCTTGAAGCTTAATAAGGAAGAGCAAAAAACGAGGATTCACCCCTATCAAAAAATTAAATAAATATGTCACGTCCTTGTCATGTGCTCATCGTGGTGCTTTGACATATGTAGATTAAATCCCAAATAGAATCCTAACAGAAGAGCTTTCTAATGGTAACAAAATAGTACTTTTTATGAGGGCAAAAATGTAAAATGAGTTATAGTTTATAGGAGACCAAGTAGATAGAAGTATACCAATGACGGTTAAAGTGTTCGGCTTAATCTTTTTCTTTTCTTTTTCGACACAACCCCCACCATCTGGACTTGGTGATCATGTAAAGACGGAAGTACGCTTCTTGCTTGATCCGGCCAAATTTTTCAGGTTTTAATAAAGCAAATGGCAAACAAATACTTGCATCTTTTTGATTTCCAGCATAACAACTGTATCCACAATACATAAATTTCGTTAAAAAATTTCATACACATAAAAAGGTGTATGAAGAAAAAAAAAAGAACCGATCACCAACTATATCATATAAACTCAATGTTGTTGTACATGTAAAATTTCTAAAATACTTTTTTCATTGAGTTTAGTGAC